>VJNQ02000463.1:0-88233 GCA_007827005.2 Populus simonii
GTAATAATAGTCTGCAATGTATTTGTCATAACCCATTTCTGGGTTATTTTCTAAATTCACCTTTTTTTTCTTTCCAGAATAAAAATAAAAAAATAAAATCAAAATAGCAAGACTGATATCAAGCTACAATTTTGGATGAAATCGGGAGTCTGATTGTACCTTATTTTACCCAAATCTAAAGAGATAATGCAGATTCAAGGTCAAGTTAGATGATTATTGGATAAATTTACATAAAAATTAAGTTTAAGGACATAATTAGATTTTTAATAGGCCAATTTGATTTAATCATGAGCCAAATTAAAGTTTAATTGTGTTTAAATGGGTCAAATTAATTCTATTATGGTCTTAATTGGTGAAAAATTAAGTTTGGGAGCCTAATTTGGGCATAATTGAGAAGATTAAAATTTTAGGAGACCAAATTTCATTTTTACAAAGTCAATTGGTTCAAATTAGGGGTAAAATCATAAGAAAATCAAAGTTCTAGGATCAATTAAAGGTTAAATTAAAGCAATTTATAGCCAAGAACTATTTTGAAAAAAGCGTTAGATACAAAATTGAATGAAATCAAGGGTGAAATTGAAGAGGTGCGAAAGTTTCATGGTCAATTAGGAGTTAAATTGTATAAATCCAAAAACAAGGACTAATTTGAAAAGGATGCTAAAATTTGAGGCTAATTTTGAAGTTTGGTAGGGGCAAAATTGCATAAAAGCCAGAGGACCAAATTGAACTTTGGCTAAAACTCTAAATTAAAACCCTAAAAAGTCCAAAACAACGCTGTTTTGAATAGTAAAAAAAACCTAACGACGTGTCGTCTGGTCACTGTTCATCTTTTTCAACATTTTTGTCCGAAAAAGTTGCTCGGGTAGCCACTTTTCAGGGGAATTTAATGTTTTATCTCTCCACTAAATTTGACAAAACTTTCACGCAAACAATGGCTTAACATCTAACTACACCCTAATATGGTCTTTTCTAGCTGATCAACACCACAACGGCCTCGACGCCACCCCCAAATGGCCAACCCAATCAGCTTTTAACTAACAAATTTGATTAGTTCATGATGACCACTTTGAGCCAATGGTTGAGATCCTTCAAGGTTGAATCAAAAGCCAAGATTTGGCACCATTAAAGGCAAAAGGTCCTTCTTCCACATCTTATAAATAGAGTTGGATTTTATGGCCTGAAAGGGAGGGAAACCACCTCCTCAGCCATCAGCAGCCACCACACTCCTCCCTCAAAACCTCCATGACTAACCACTGAAGCCATAACCTCTCCCCTGTTGGTTGCAGCTCCTCTTTCCCACACTAATATTTTTTGTGAACTTTCTTTCTATAACCAACACTCACCACCACCTCTTTCATTAGTGCCACCAACCTCGTGTTGACCTCCTGGACCAGCAACTCCTCTCCTATACACCAGGTAACCTCCCCTTTCTCTTCTTCTTCACCTATCCTTTCACTATCTTCCTGCTTATGAACAGTAAAACGTGAATTATTATTCATGTTCTATTATTCACATTCTACTATTCACAATGCATCTTAGTCATGAGGTTGGGCGAGTGATTAAGTTGTGTTGGGCTAGACCCTACCCGACCCAGCCTAGATGGTTGGGATGGGTCCAACCCAATAAAAAGAGAGAGAGAAATATATTGGGCCAATTGTCGGCCCAACTCGATTGAGATTTCACCTAGTAAGGTAAAGACTCTCTCATGAAGAAAGATCTGCCTTAAACCTTACAAAAAGACTAATGAAGAAACACAACTTAGAAAAACAATCAAACAACAATACAACTTACCTTAGGTAGGGTGCACTGAGGGTGATACATCTTTCCCTTGCATAATCAGTCCCTTACCCAAACTTTTGCAGACCATATGTTTCCTAGTAACCATAATTTAGGTGGCAACTCCTGAATTTTATAATCATAATTTTATGAATATACTCAGACCTCTTTCCTTTCCAACACACTCTTAGGAGGCTTAGTCTGTCATTTGACGTCGCCCCAACACCATATTAAATAATTCCCTAAAGTAATAATTGGGAACATAACTCTTTTTCATAATTGCTTTCAACTCATCCCATGTACTTATAGCCTTTCTTCATTCCTCCTTTTATCCTTCTCGAATTTGTCCCACCAAACCAAAGCGTAATCAATAAACTCCTTAACTACTAATTTAACCTTTTTCTCCTATAGATATCAAAAATCATGTCCACCTTCCTCTCTCATTCCAAATAAGCTTTTTGATCTACTTGTCCCTGAAAGTTTGGAATCCTCATCTTATACTACCCAAGTTCTTATCCATATCAATATAGACATCAGAACTACCTGTAGGATCAAATTTAACACTTGTTCGATTGCTTCCTCTATTTGGCCGACTCTTATGAAGTCTGTTTCTATTTGTATAGGACCACCACCATGAAGAAACTCATCATCCTCAGTCTCCTCATCAAAGTTTTCAACTATAACTTTTTCAAGAGGTGATACAACTTTCTTCGAGCCTTCTTTAGCTAATTTTCCCTTTTTACTAAGGCTTTTCAACCCTTTATCAACCCTAGTTTCTAATTTCTCAAATCTACTCAAAATCTCCCTAAACCAATGTCTATGTATTGTCGCGATTCTAAGTTCACTTTTCACGCTTCTTTTGGGCAACACTTTCAACTGACTTTTTTTTATAACCTGCAAGAAACCATTAGATGAAATAAAAATAATATCTCACCTTCTCGTGTTTCACATAAATTTGTAGGTTTTCACTCTAATATGCTCACTTTGTCTTTTTCCACACAAATTTTATTAGCTTCAGTTCTTAACGATACTAACACTTATCAACCAAATTTCATAGTGATCTTATAATATAATTATGAAAAGACTCAAGAATCAAGAAAATTATGAAACTAGCAAAACAAGACTACGAAGACAAATTTACAAATAGCAATGTAAATATGTGTGAATGTAATGATGATTAGAAGACACGAATAAAAATCAAGAAACAACTAACAATAGTAAGAATTATCAAGAATATAAAGATTAAATCAAGATAATAAAAAAACTAAAGAAAACAACTAATCTACCCCAATTTATTAAAGAAACACAATCAAGAATGAATAAAGATTCAAGATTCAAGGTTTAAGAAACTTGCCCAATGATCAAAATTTAATGATGTATATTCAGCCAACCCTAGGAATTTCAAAACTTTTGATTTTTTTATTGAATTTCAGCAAACTCAAAAATTTTAGTGGTATTGCAATTTCTTTTTCCAATTAGATAAATCAATCAAGAAAATCAAGAACACAATTATTAAAGTATGTGTTTGGCAATTATCAAGAAACATAAGAACTAGGGTTTGTTTTTCAAGAAGGTGAAACTTTATGGCAAGTAATCAAGAAAAATAAAGGCATGAATTAAAAGGGATATAACTTGAGATTAGACTTGCACTGGTACTAATTAATGAGAGCGCGAGTGGAATTTTATTGAATTCACGAACCAATATCATTCTAATTTAGACTTTAAAATTGATAATTGAGCTTGACACAATGGATGACCTACCCCAAGGCACCAAGACTATAATAAGACGTCCTCACTTGGAGACGAGCACAAGAAGTATGAAATCACAACAAATATTTGTCAATTCTTTGAAGAGTGTAGTTCAATCAAGAACCAAATAAGAAAACCCCTATTAATGGAATCTATAATTCTTAATGAAATAATGTCTTTTCTGTTTTCGCACTTTGTTGGCAGATTCTAAGCTCAACTTTAAACATGTTCTCTCTCGTCTAGATGAATTAGCGGGCCTACCATTTATCATTGGAAAGGTAACGAATTCTAGTTTCCAACCCAATAACAATAGCATTCAAAATCTTCATATAACTTCTATATGACCTAAAAAGTAGATAAAGGTCCAGACAAAAAGATTTGAACCTTTTTAACTCAAGCCTCTTGACTTAGCCCATTGAATTCCTCTTAGATCCACTTCGTTTTAGGCCTTATAATAGACCCAATGAACACTTCTAATGGATCCTTTGATGTCGTAGCTATAGAATCGTATTGTAATATTTTTCCATAGTCTTGTCAATGTTGGAGTGGGTTGCACTATCTTTTTAAGCAAGCTGAACATGCTTTATTTCTTTTAATGGATGAATGAGCTTTAATATTTCAGTAGGTGGTTAGTTTATGAAATGATATATACTATGTTAGATTCATTTCTCTCAAGATCACTTTCTCAATATCACTTGGACCACAATGAACTTTCAAACTTTCTTTGATATTGTAAGAAAATTCAAGGTGGTTTAATGCTCAAATGCTAGAGCTAAACTAGAAAATTAACATAAAAGTGGTAAAAATATTACAAGAATAGTAGTTAAGAATTGGTAAATATAAGGGTCATTGTTGTTTTCTTAAAAAAGATTTTTGTAACAAAAATAAATAATTTATGAGCAAAATAGTTAATATTATTAATTCAATTTATTTTCATAGGTATTCCAAATAATATAATTGAATTCAATTATGTGGTTTAGTATTTATCTCAAATATAAGAATTATAATAGGTTATCAATTGAATTCAAATTATATGTGAAATGAATTCAATACCACATATGATTTGGTTCCAAACAGGTTGACTCTTTCTTTGTTTTATCTATTTCATGGCTTTGGATTTTGTGGTTAATGATGATATGAATGTAAGAAAGTGTAGATTTTGAATTAATTTTATGCTAAAAATGGTTGTTTTAAGCTTTTTCATTTTTTATACCTGAAACGGGTTGTATTCTTTTTTTTGGGTTGTATTTTCTATAATTGGTGTTGCTGATTTAGGTTGATCATAGGATGGTTTTTATGTTTTCCTTTTTTAAAAAATGCTAGTTATGAATTTTGGTTGAAGCTAATTTTTTTTCCGTAATTTGTGGTTATGATTTTAATGAATTCAAAACTGCACACCATTTATTTGATAAAATTCCCAAAGATTAAAAAAAGTTGTTTTATAGAATTTATTGATAAGGGCTTATGCTTGGAATGGTCCATTTGAAGAAGCCATTGATTTGTATGTAAAATAATGGGTTATGGTATCACACCCAACAAATTCACCTTCCCTTTTGTTCTCGAAGAATGTTTGACTCTAAATGTAGTGATGAAGGAAGAGAGATTTAGTTTTACGTACATTAAAACACTCGACTTGAATCTAATGTCTACGTTTGCACTACTTTGGTTGATTTATATGCTACATGTGGGTGTTTGGATGATGAAAATGGGGTGTTTGATAAAAAACCTAAAAGTAATGTTGCTAATAAGAACTGTAATTGCTTAATTTTCATGATAGCTTACAAGGACTACATAGACTTTAGCTAGCCTTGTATGGACTCTCTTTCCCAACAACTGGTCATTAATTTGGAATCTGATTTTTTTATTGGCATAAGAACATTCTTCAATTTTATTCCATTTATGTTAATGAAAATTATAAAATTGGGGTTGATTGTATATTGCAGACAAAGTGTTTAATGAATTAGCAAAATTTAGTTCTTTTTAATTTTTGGCCAAGTTGTAATATTAGTATTGCAAGAGCTCTTTAGTTATTAAATTAAAAATAATGGTAATATTATAAATAATTAGACATTTTTTAAGGGGATGTTAAGTGTTAGCACGAGTACCAAGTTTAAGATATAAATGGTAATTTTTTAAACTATAGTGGGTAATCATAATATAGACTAAACTATATGGTGTTAAGGATGATTTTTCCTATAAAAAATTAACATAAACTAATTTAAAAAAATTGCTTAATCCATACTTATCGTATCTTATAATGGTTTTAGAAAAGCATCTTGATTTTGAGTTGGTACTTGGTTTTGTAAGCGTCTATTTTATTATCATATAATTAAATAAAAAATAGTTAAAAAAACTAAGTTATTAAATCTCAATAATGTTCATGATCTAGGTCACGACTTTAATGAGTTGAGCTGGATTGATCCAATGTATTGTCATCTCGCTATTTTCTTAAGAAAATATGTTATCTTAAAAATATTATTAAAGTCAAACCATATTTTTACTTGTCGTCCAAATTATTTGTAACTAGCCAAGTTGATCGGGTTCTACTAGAACAACTCCTATACAATTTAATTTGAAGCTCTAGTTATGTAAAGAGTCTGACTGAGAAGTTTCAAGTTTGACTCACTATGTTGGGTTTAATGACATTGCCAATTAATTTTCCTTTACATAGGCATTAGTTTTTTACATGTAAAAAAATCTTGGTCTTACCGTAGCATAGCGTGGGGAATTATCTAATAAAATTCTAAAAGTAATTTTTATTATAGTTGTAAAACTTAAGCTATTTATTAGGTTAACTTGAAAAATTCAAAAACTAGTGTCTAGTTTAAATAGGATTTGAAGTTAAAAGGAATAAATAATTGATTCAAATTGATATGGTTAAAATTCAAGTAAAATGTTGACTTTGAAAAAAAAAACATAGAAAAAGATCAAATTGCTTATAATTTGAATCTTGATGTTCTTTTATTAACAATCTTTTTATCAACTTCCCCAGACTAATATATATATATATATATATATATATATATATATATATATATATATATATTACCATAATTGACCTATTTCACTAATTCAATGGATTGACAAATGACTTAATAAATTGGGATTTTGATTAGATCTACAACTATGCTTTTAAAAATGACAGGTGAATAGAAGAGTATAGGTATCAAACCATAAACAAAAATATTTGGCACAACTACTACTAGAATTATCTTTCTTTTTCTATTGCATCAATTGTTAAATTCCAAAGTGATGGATCAACATGTTTTAAAAGAGCCAAAGGTAGGATGATGACCCAACATCCTTAGACTTAACTACGTGTCGAGCCTAGATGGATTTAGAATTGATAATCTTTCTAGATCCTATATTGGGCCATAAGATTCCATTGGTTTTTTTTTTTTATCATGACTTTTAATATAAAACGTTAAGGTCAATGACACTCATCTTTCTACACTTCTAAGTGTATAAATGTAAACCCCAGAAAAAAAAAATAAAGGTTTCGTAAATTGCAAACTAAATAAATGGAGAATAAAAGTAAAGAAATTTATGCATAGGTTTAAATTTAAACGGGAACTTGGAAATTTTTTGAACATAAATTTCTGGATGAAATATTTCGGGACATTATAAATTAACCCAGAAATATTGAGGGTTGGATTAAATTAAAGAAAATAAACTAAACTAAAAGTTGTGGGGTGAAATTGATGCAATCCAACCATCAAAGGATCCATTGGAGGTTCTAGTTGATCCAGTTACTAGGCTTAGGGCTAGAAGTTCAAATAAGCTTTCAATGGACTTCTTCAAGATACATGGGTTAAGGTGGACTTTAGAGGATTTGTAATAATAAAGAGCATGCCTTGATTAATCTTATTCATGTTCAAGAGGGGCTTGTTGGTGGAACCAAGACCATTACACAAGGATTGGGAGAAAAAGACTAGATTCGGACAGTTTGACCTTTTGTTTCTCTTTTGGTCATAAATGGAGCTACATATCGAATTTTGATGTGATTCTAGTTGGGCTGGAAACTAGACTTCTATACCTTTCCAACGGTATATGACACGTCTTCTAATTCATTAAGACAAGAGACAACCATCCATTTTAAGTTGGGTCTTGTTGCTGCCAGACATAATGCGGAAACAACGAACTTGTCTTATTTAATTAGTTGGGCTATCAATCTTTATTTATTTTGAGAGGAGACAATTTGTTTGGGTTTTAGACTTGTTTATTTTTTTATTTTAATTAGTTTGGGCTAGTTTATGATGTGCATCATGGGAATTATAATCCATCTCATAAAGTTAAATCTAATATGTAAGAGGATTCAGATGGTCTAATGATAAGAGCAAGAGCGAAACAACTACAAAGAGCCTTGACGAGTCAAATTGGAATGATTGAAGTTGCGTCGGAGTTAAAAATTAGCAATCAGTTTGAAATTGGTTCAAGGGTGCTTATTTGCCTACAATTGGAACTTAAAGATGAGAAAAGCCCTTAATGGTTCTTTTGATGCTGGGTTACTTGAATTAGGGTTGATAATGCAAATAAGTGAAGGAATTGATGTTGTTTACGGTCAGAACAATAAATGAATTTGAACCCGAATTTGAAGTCATCCATTGCATGTGAAAACAAGACTAATCTAGGTGGATTTCAAGTTTAGAACGTGATCTTTCTAGATTGTCCAACCATGATTGCATTAGACTTTTGTGCAAGAAGTTATAGCTGTTTTAAATTTGGTCTGTTTATGTTTCAGAAAGGTCAAAAAACGTGTGCTAGTTAATTTGTCTAGGTTAGTTAGTCAAAGTCTGTTTTTTGGGCTTGACTTCTACCATGTTGAATTTTTCCTAACTTTGGAGGGATGTTCCAATTATAAATATAGTATCAGAATATGTAATAAGACACTTTTGGCCAAGATTTGAAACTTAATTCACAGAATTAAGAGTTGTTCTTCCAAATTGATTTTGTGAAGAACCCTACCTGACTTATCACTCTTCAATCACAAAGAGTGTGGCGTCGAAATCCTAGATTGATCTTTGTGGTGTCCAGATCGACTTATCAAAGTATCATTCTAGTCTATCCTCCATCCTATTTACCTTAAATCCCTATAATCCAACCTAAACACCAAAAGAAAGACAACACAACTAGACCCATCCTTCATTCATTTTTGTCAGATTCATTGTTGCCGATTTTCAAATCATTCACGGCACATCATTTTAGCTTGGGTTGATTATTATTGAAATTGGGTTTATGTGAGATCCATTAGGGAAATTAGGATTTTGGCTTGGAGTTTAAATACTCTTTAGAAATAATTTTAGGTCAGACTTTTGATGATATTTTCAGCATTGTAGTTGACTTTTGGTTGCTCAATCTTGGTTCTTGATTGAACTTTCAACTCTTTAAAGAATTGACCATTCTTTGTTGTGAATTTATATTTCCTTTGCTCGTCTCCAAGTGTAGGCGTTGTGATCGAATTGGTTTATAGTCTTGTTGCCTTGAAGCAAGTCTTTCATTGTGATAAGCTCATTCAACTCTCAACAAACTTGGGTTAGATTGATCTTGGGGTCGCGAATACCATTAAATTCCGCTAGGGTTCGCATCAGAAATTATAAGAAATGAAAAGAGGTATAGCTTAACTATAAGAAGAAAAGGATGTGGGGGCAAAAAATAATACACTTAAAGAAAATGGGGCCTAAAAGCAAATAAGAAAAATTATAGAGCATAAATACTCATCTTCTCACCAAAAATCTTAACAACCATAAGGAAAGAAAAGAGGGAGTTTTTGTATCCATCCTTACAAATCAAGAGAGAAACACCAAAATTTCAAGAACCCATCCAAAATTAAGGGTTTATAGATGGAATAAACACTTGAGGGCAAGGGATTAACAAGAAAATTGAACAAGAAGAGAAAGGAGGGCCGAATGTCATTAAAAAGGAAAGGAGGGAGTTGAAAATCTTCAACTGGTTGAAGATCAAAACCTTAATTCATACCAGGTAAGGTATTCTAAACATGATCTTATAATTTATTTCCAATTTGATAATGAATTGATGCCTTGATGTTGAATTATAGATTTGGGTTCTTAGACTTGAATTGGGGAAAATAGTATTTGTTGTTAAAATTAAGTTAATTCATATGTGGTATGTGATTGGGGACGTGAAACCATGATAAATTTACCCAGAAAAGATAGTTTGTGAAAGTTATGTGTGAAGGGAAAAGGGTGACAAATCTGGATAGACTCGTTTCTTGACTTTCGATAAGATTTTGGATAGGAGGATGAGGGAATTAAGGCCAGGTTCCTTTATAGAAATTGTAGTTTTGGATGTTAGTTAACTAAGAAAATTGATCTTTCTCAATTTGGAGTTGTAGAACTCCAGTTATGGGTTATCAACCGAGACTGGGTCATGACAGACCTTATAGGGCAGTAAGTCTGATTTGTTAATGAGCAATTTTGATTATTTTAGGGGCATAACTGGGTTCTCCTTCCTTCAGAGAACTTGTAGTCTTATGTCTTAGCTTTCCAACGAGACCAATCTCACTTAAAATGGAGTTCTAGAACTTTGGATATAGTTATAAATATAAGGAGAGTTCAGACAATAACAATTGGATAGTAACAGTTCAATGTCTAGACAGTAACGGTTCAAGACAGTAACAGTTCAATGTCTAGACAGTAATGGTTGGACAGTAACAGTTGGACAATAATAGTTCAATGCCTAGATAATAACGGTTCAAGATAGTAATAGTTCAATGTCTAGACAGTAACAGTTCAAGATAGTAATTGTTCAATGTCTAGACAGTAACAGTCCAAGGTCTAGACAGTAACAGTTCAAGATAGTAACTGTTCAATGTCAAGACAGTAACAGTCCAAGGTCTAGACAGTAATAGTTGGACAGTAACAGTTCGAGATTTAAACAGTAACAATTCAAATATAAAGAAGGGAATGATAACTATGGTTGGATAAAGAATGACAACATTAATGGGTGTAATGAGAAAAAAAAACGTAAAATATAAAGAAAGAAATGATTGAAAGAAAGATTTACTATTTGTTGATATGATTGTTGTAAAACATATCCTTGAATGAGAAATGAGAAAATTTTGTGTAATGATGTCGATATCTGGAATAGTATTCAAGGTGAAAGGATGTTGTGTGAATTGCCAAGTGATGAAATTATCGCTGACAAAGGAAATATGAGAAGTGTGATATGGGGCGTTGACTAGTATACATTTAGTGTATGTTAGGATCCCGGGGAAGGGGATCAACATGTATTGGCTAGCATGCATTTAGTGTATGTTAGGATCCTAGGTAAGGGGATCACCTTGCATCGACTCCTACGGGGTGATAATGATACCAGTGAAATTGGTATCGGTAATGTGTTAAGCGGAAATAATCATGGCTGATCTTATAAAATCTTGAATGGATGTTGATAATGGAAGAAGAAGCGACTTTTAGTAATTGAAGGAGAAAGAGTTTTCAATGAAAACCAGATGGGAGAAATGAATAAAATATGAATGCATGTTTGCTTTTTTAAATTGTTGGATATTTGTGTTACTATATTATTATGATATTTATGTTCAATAATATGTATTTTATTTCAGGACCATCGCATGCACGACATGAGTAGATCCTAACTTATGTTCACTTTTTATAATCTAGGTTCTAGGGAGTATACCCTTGTATTTTGTAATATTACAACTTTTATATAACTTAATTTGTATAATTGATGTTTAAACTTGAATAGATGAATTTAATTCTGTAGTTTGTATAACCATATTCCATATATGCATGTTTATATCTTTATCCATCCATAATGATAATTGTTGTTCAATGTATATCATAAATATTGTGGTTGACATGAATGATGATGTTTTGTGGGATTGAGACCCAGGATGATTGGGTTGAATTGAGTTAGGAGATGCAAAATATTAGAAGTGTAAATAGATTGTATGTCGATAACTTGGGACCTTCCGATATAGGGGAGACTCTGCCGAAATTTTAGTGAAAATTTCAATAAATTTTAATATGAACACCTTTTATATATATATATATATATATATATATATATAATTTTACTATGTTTATCAGTTAATATGAGAATGTTGCTTTATCCCGGATATGGGGATGTTACAATAAAAGCCTTCAAAATAACCTACAATTTACCCCTCATTAATGATGTGTAAATGATATTTATCCCACTTTAAAAGCTATTATGACAATATGACACTCCGACCCTTCTACTCCATAAAAAGATAAGATTTATGGGGCTATAAAGACCTTATGAATCTTTCAAAAAAGGTGGGTTGAGAATCTCTTCATTCTCAATATTTTTTTAGCATACATATTCCAAGAGTCTATCTTTTTAAAAAATCATTGTCTTATCTCTCAAAAAGATCGTTGTCTTATTTAAGCATCAGAGAGTTCTGTTGCAATGTCGTGGTCGCACAAATTAATTACCCTAACTTAAAACACAACACACAAGATAGTATAGAGCAAGCAAGGGGTCGATCCCACGAGGAAGATTCAAGCGAGATTTTTATGCTAGATGATATGCAATTTGGGGGGGGGGGTTGGACATTATCTAGGCTAAAGCAAAAGAAAACAGAAAACTATCAAACAAAACTTAATCAAATCAGAAAATTATCAAGAGAACAAACCTTGGTTGTAAGCACACATCCACCTATAAAAATCAGAACTGATCATGAAAACGAAACAATAATTTATATTCTGAATATTTATCTCTTCTTAACATTGGTTAGTTAACGGATCCACCGTATAACTAACCCTAACCATCAAACAACCACAGTGTCCGCACTAGTAATTTAATTCAATGGCAGCCTTAAGAACTAGATAAGTTGATTAATCAAGAAAACATAACTGTTCGCCGTCTATGTTTGATTTGATTGAATGTTCTCCCTAAGATTAATAACATAGATTCGCCACAATTATTAAACTCAATTGCTTCACAAGTTCAATTACCACAACTCCGGTTTTGATATCAAACTTAGCAATAGATTGTCTACAATAATAACTTAGAGTCCGCTCTAGCAATTAAAATAAACAATCATAGAAAAAATAAGAATAGGAGAACAAACATATTCATCATATAAACTGAAAAGAAAAGGTAAAATAAATCTCACAGTTCTTGAAATCCGAAGGTTTCCGTGTCTTTGCAACCAAGAAAAAATGTTTAGCCTTGCATGTTTGTTGAACAACTAATAAAAAAGAAGGAAGAATGCATAATTTCGAGTTTCTTAGAGGAGGGGGCGTTTTTCTCCTCTTGGCTGGCTACCCCCCCTTCTCTTCTCTCATTCTTTTTATATCCTAAGAAACCCTAGTTTCTATTTTACAAAATAGTTCTCCCTTAAATAGACTGTTTACATTGAAGTACTTCAATAACTATTTTCCTAAAAAAGAAGAAATAGCCTTGCATGAAATCTTTAAGCTTTGACTTAGAGGAGCTAAATTGCTGAAATAAAAACTTGTACATTAGTTTAGATGCTTCGGAACGTAATTTGGACTCGTTTCTTCACGAAACCTGTTTGCTGGCAGAATTCAGTTGTCATCTTTGAAAAAATCATATCTCCCTCATATGACATTTTTTTTTACTGAAATTTGGAGCGTTTATAGGCTTTTGAGTAAAAAATCCAAAACAATTAAGTTTGCATCAATTGGACTTCTGTAGCTCCAGATATTCAAGTCGGAATACTGAAAGTCAACACTGGCAAATTGCGAGATTTGACTTTGAAAGGTGCGATTTCCATGCTCTTCCTTATTTTATTTTCTTGCCTTAGATGTCCAAAAAGGTATGAATGTTAGCTTTTTAATGCCACTTGAATCACTTCATTTTCACCTCTAGAGCTCACGCTCTGCACAAAACATCGACTGAAGGTCAAATCTGCTAATTATCTTCAATTTACTCATTTTTGCACATTTCATCCAAAAGTGCCTTCAAAACATAAAACAAAGAATATCAAGGCATTTTATATATAAAACATAGGCAAAACACTAGTTAAATGTGGGTGAAACTATCGAATAATATGGTTGCATCAAATACCCCCACACTTAGCCCTTGCTCGTCCTCGAGAAAGGATAGGTAAAATCAAATTGAAGTTAAATTAAATCAAATCACTATGACTAATCTTCTAATCTCCCATCAATATCCAAGAATATATGCATTATAAACAAGAACACAATTAAGAAGGATAAAGAGTATAAATTTTCATAAATTTATTTACATGCAAACTTCAAAACTCAATTAATCGTCGGGATTTAAATGAAATCTATGTAATGCCAAAGTGATAGGTCCTCTCATTGATATACACTCCAACACCCACGTGTTTAAGGCTTATGTGTTTAAATCTCTCAAATTCAATCAATGAATATGTTCTACCATCAGCTTGCTCTTCAATCTCATCTTCATTACTAACATATTACAAACAATGCATGAATCAAAAGGTCTTATTTTCTGGTTGTAATAGGGCTAAGGTTAAGGTGAGGTAAAAGAGAGTAAAAGAGAAGGTTCAAACCAAAAAAAGTAGAACATTCTGAAAAATGATATTTCAAACAAGATATTCCATCAAAGCACATAAATTTTCCATCTTTAATCATCAATGCTTAACTTCTTTTGATTTCAAGCTTTTTCAAAATAAAATCTTAAGAACATAAAGGAACACTTTTTTTTTTTTTTACCTCTAGCAACTTTGCCCATCTTTTCATCAAGCATCACTTCTTCTTCTTCTTTTTTTCACATAATTTCCAACCATAATTCCATGAAATATCACTAGTATATGCTCTACTAATCCTTAGCCAAGGGAAAAGGAAAACATATATAAAGTTAAGGCTTATACATGGATAAAACAAAGAAAAGATAAACAAGCTCTAAAGGGACTCACTAACGATAATATATTTTAGGTTGGCCTTTTGGCTCAAGTGGTTAAAATTTCTAATGCCTTTATCATCTTCATGTATATATGTAATGCGGATGTAATCTCAACAAGATATGAAGCAAGTTCTAGAGATACATATCATTGAAAGAATGCACAATCAAAGAATATAATGTTGAAGGCTCAAAAGCTTGCATTGGTATAACACTATAAAGTCAACACGGCATATTCTCAAAGTCAATCCCTAAACCAATTAAACCTTAAAACTTGCATACACACTCCTTCATTCGATTCATATCTCCATCTATCTCAATTAATTCTCATATGTAATACTCACATTCTCATAAACCAATAGGAGTTCAAAAGATCAATCATAGAAATTTGTTTTTTTTTTAGAACAACAAAGAAAATCAAAGTAAGAAAACCAACATTCTCTCAATACCCCCACACTTAAAACACAACATTGTCCTCAATGTTGAAATAAAAGAAAAGGAATATAGGAGAATGACAAAAATAAAGTAAAATGCGAAAAATAAAAGATAAGGGAAAAAGAAAGCAAATTTGTTTTTTTTTTGTGTTGGGTTGCCTCCTAGTAAGCGCTTTTGTTTTATGTCATTGGCTTGACATGTTGCATGCTTATTCTTCATAGATTGGTTCAGCTAACTCCGCAGAAGCGGTGAGTTCTGTCTTCCAACCTTCATAGAAAGGTTTCAAGCGATGCCCATTGACCTTGAGTACTTTGTTGGTTTCTAAACTTGTAATTTCAACTGCACCATAAAGAAAAACATTAGAAACAACAAAGGGTCCAATCCAACGAGAGCGCAACTTTCCAGGAAAAAGTTTCAAACGCGAATGATAAAGGACTTTGTCTCCAACATTAAACTATTTTCTTGTAATCATTCGGTCATGGAGACTCTTAGTCTTTTCTTTGTAAATCCTTGCATTCACATAAGCATCATTTTGTATTTCTTCCAACATAATTCCAATCTTTTTGGGCACCAAAAGGATAGGCGCCACCCATTCATTGTCCGTGATGAGGTAAATGACTCCTGCATCATGGAGGACAATTTGCAAAGCTTGCAAATCCAATGCTGAGTCATGCACATTTTGGGGAACACATATATGCCTCTCCATCTCTTCTATCTTGGTAAAATCATAGCTCAAAGCTACAATTAATCCATCCTCCCAATCAAAATCACAAACTTGCTGCACACACTTATCAACTTGGTAATAACATGTGATAGAATAAACATTGCTATAAGGATATGTCATTGCATCATGAAAATTAAATTCAATTTTTTCATCTCCTACCTCCATAAACAACGTATCCTTACCACAATCAATTTTTGTATTGGCAGTTTTCAAGAATGGTCTCCCAAACAATATAGCAGTGTTGTTTGATGAATCACAAGAATTATGTTCCATATCAAGAATATAAAAGTCGCATGGAATGACCAAACTATCAATCTTGACTAGGACATCTTCTATCACACCAAGTGGGTAAACAACTACGATCGGCAAGTTGTATTACAATACTAGTTTTATTCAAAGGTTCAAGACTAGGAGAATCATAAACATATTTAGGCATAACACTAATGGATGCACCTAAATCGCACAAGGCCCTTTTAAAACTAGCATTATCAATAACACATGGGATAGTAAACGGACCTGGGTCTTTTTGCTTCAAAGACATATTCTTTTTAACAACAACATATACAACTTCACCCATACTTACCATTTCATGACCTTTTAGTTTGAAAGCTCTCTTGGTAATACACAACTCCTTCAAGAATTTGGCATACTTAGGAATTTGCTTGATAACATCAAGCAAAGGAATGTTGATGAGGAGTTACCTTTGGAGTGTTGGTTGAACTGGAATTCATTGAGTGAGGAGTTACCTTTGGAGTGTTGGTTGATGTTTCAATTTGTGGAGGAGAAGGATGTCCTTCTTTGTACTCAATTCGATTTCTATCTCTTCTTCTTTCTCCATCTCAATTTGTTTCGACCTTTTCTCTTCAAGTTCTTTCCCACTTCGCAGCATGATCACACTAACATTCTCTATTGGATTCAATGCTTGGGAGGGCAATTTTCCATTCATTTGTGCTTCCAATTTCCCCACACTTGAAGCTACTTGCCCCATTTGCTTCTGCAAGTTGTGAATACTTGACCTTGTTTCCTGTTGAAAAGACATGACATTTTGTTGCAAGGTCACAGTGTTAGAAGCCAAAGTTTTCATCATCTCACGAAGATCATCACTGGATGACGACCCCATAACATTGGAGTTTGTGAATGGAGGGGGTTGTCTTGCTTGATAATTCTGTTGGGGCTGAAATCCATGGGGATGGAACTGTCGGCCTTGATTGCCTTGTTGAGGTGTGTTACCATAGCTTAAGTTTGGATGATCTCTCCATCTAGGATTGTACGTGTTGGAAAAGGTATCATATTTACGATGGGGCTGTCTGTTGAATGCTCCATCAACTGCATTAGCATGTTCAATGTAATCTTCTTGCATTGTTGGGCACATATCTAAGGTATGTCCTTGTAAGGAACATATGCTACAAACTTTCACCTGCTGTGCATTTCCACATATTTATTTCCTTATATTGGCAACTCGAGAAGCTGGGAAATACTTTTCAAGGAAAATCTTCTTCATGGCATTCCAAGTTCTAATAGAACCTGGGAGAATAGAGAAAAACCATGCCTTTACTGCCCCTTTTAAAGAGAAAGGGAAAGCTTTCAACTTAACCTGTTCTTCGTCAACTCCGTTCGGTTTCATGCCAACACAAACCATATGGAACTCCTTGAGATAAGTATGAGGATCTTCTCCTGCAAGACCATTAAATATTGGTAGCAAATGTATAAAACCAGATTTGAGCTCAAAGGTTACATTGTTGTCGATGTTTATGCACAGTGGCTGATTTTCCACGTTAGGAGCAGCAAGCTCCTTGAGTGTTTGTTGTCGTGCAATAGCCATGGTGTTGAGGCGAGCTTCCTTTCGTAACCTGCAAAAAGTTTTTCCTATTTCGAGATCCAACTGCACTTGACTTTGATTAGTAGAACGGGTTACTGACATAAATCATTAAGAAAACTCAAAAGAAACCAACCACACAAAAGATCGAAAACAATGCAAATTGTACGAAAATCCTACAGTAGAAAACTAAAACTGCCTAAAAACCCTAGAAAACAGCGGAATTTGGCCTCGATAGGGTGGGGCTAGTAATTTAGCACTATCCTGTTTAGAACGTTGTTTCCCTTTAGGAAACAAAAGGCCGATACCTAATTCCACCAAAAAATCTGTTTTGAACAGTACCGCTGCCGTAATGAACAGTACCGCAACAAACAAAAATTCTGTTTTTTTTTTTTCAGAAAAAGAAATAACAATCATAGCAAATAAAAAATAATAGCACAAGAATCAACTAAAATTACTTCCCCGGCAACGGTGCCAAAATTTGTTGCGATGTCGTGGTCGCACAAATTAATTACCCTAGCTTCAAACACAACACACAAGATAGTATAGAGCAAGCAAGGGGTCGATCCCACGAGAAAGATTCAAGTTAGATTTTTATGCTAGATGATATGCAATTTGAGGGGGGTTTGGATGTTATCTAGGCTAAAGCAAAAGAAAACAGAAAACTATCAAACAAAATTTAATAAAATCAGAAATTATCAAGAGAACAAATGATGCGAACCTCGTGATCACATGGTCACGCAACCCACACACAAAGACACCAATTCCCAGAAAGCCAAGTAAATCAGGTTTGATAGGAGTGTGACACAAAGATAACTTGTACCTAGGCACCAGCACTATTGGAAATGGAGACCCCCACCCAACGAATATTGATTCGCGAACGAGAAGTATAAGGATGACGCCACGAAGACAGTTGTTCTTCGATAAGTCGTTTTCAGTTCTTTAGAGAACCAAGGAAGGGAGATTATCCCACCAACACACAATAAGTACAGCAAAGAAGTTTATTGATCTGAAAATTGCGTAACCTTACATGTTTGGTTATGCCTTTATTTATACTGACTCTAGACTTAAGAAAACCCTTATGGACCCCCCTTAGGTGGACTTATATGAAGCCCACTTACAATTGACCCAAATAAGTAATAATAACCCAAAAACTAAGAAAATAATAAAAATAATAAAATTCCAAAAATTATTATGCTAAATATGCTTGAATCAGATTTGTCACCCTTAAGAAGTCCCAAATAAACTAGGAGAAATCTGATTTGGAAAATTTATGTTGCTGCCCCCCTTGATGTCCTTGATGAGCTTGGATTTCCTTGTTTAACTTGGACAAATAAGAAAACAAATTTCCTCCTTTGTTGCTGATTTAATTACTTTCCTTCCTAAGTTAGGAAAAGCATTAAATAGTCCTCCTCTCTTTAGGAATAAGATATGGCCAACTTCCTTACTTAATTAGGAGGATAAATTGCTGACTTTTTTATCCTTGTAGCATTAGGAAAACAAGCCTAACAAGGCTGGTATTGGGCCGGACACATCAACCCCTTGTTCCACATGAATTGGGCTCTTCTTGGACCTGAACTAGATGAATTAAAGGCTGCCCTTCATGCTCCTTAAATGTCCCAAGCCCCTCTAGGTCCATTTTGCTCCATATGTTCTGAACAAGCCCATTCAATGTTTCTTTAAGCTTCTTTGCCCTAGCTCTTGTGATTGGCCAAATTGGCACCTCCAATGGGTCGTTGGCATGATTACGCTTGGTGTTGGGCTGATCCGCATCATCCCCTCTCTCTTCAAAAGGATTCAACCTCGAATCATCACCTACATCAAACAGAGTAAGATCAGAAACATTAAAGGTAGCACTAACACCATACTCACCTGGCAAATCAACTTTATAAGCATTGTCATTGATCCTCTCAAGGATCTGAAATGGCCCATCTCCTCGTGATTGTAGCTTTGATTTCCTATGCGCCGGAAATCTCTCCTTGCGCATATGCACCCAAACCCAACCGCTGGGCTGAAAGACAACATGTTTGCGCCCCTTATTGGCTTTGGTCGCATACACACGATTCCTCTTTTCAATCTGTTGCCGCACACTCTCATGAAGTGTTTTCACCACCTGTGCTTTACGATTACCATCCAGACTAACCCTTTCATCAATTGGCAAAGGAATCAAATCCATTGGAGTTAAAGGGTTAAATCCATACACAATTTCAAATGGTGAAAATTCAGTAGTAGAGTGCACACTACGATTATATGCAAACTCTATAAATGGCAAACAATCTTCCCAATTCTTTAAGTTCTTTTGAATGACAGCACGCAGAAGTTGTGTTAAGGTCCTATTAACTACTTCGGTTTGTCCATCTGTTTGGGGGTGACAAGTAGTTGAAAACAACAGTTTAGTACCCAATTTTCCCCATAACACCTTCCAAAAATAGCTAAGGAACTTAACATCTCTATCAGAAACAATGCTCTTAGGGACCCCGTGAAGCCGTACTATCTCCCTAAAGAACAAATCAGCAATGTTAGTTGCATCATCAGTTTTATGACATGGAATGAATTGTGCCATCTTTGAAAACCTATCAACAACTACAAAGATGGAATCCCTACCCCGTTTTGACCTAGGTAAACCTAAGACGATGTCCATCGAAATGTCTACCCATGGTTCTTTCGGTACAGGCAAAGGGGTATACAAGCCATGTGGTTGAGTCCTAGACTTTGCTTTTCTACACGTTATGCATTTATCACATATGCGTTGCACATCTTTTTTCATTTTAGGCCAATAAAAATGCTCATGCAACACATCCAAAGTTTTAACAACACCAAAATGCCCCATCAACCCGCCTCCATGTGCTTCACGTACAAGCAATTCACGCACAGAACTTAATGGAACACACAAACGATTCTCTTTAAACAAATATCCATCAAGTCTATAAAACTTTCCAAAAGCCAAAGTTTCGCAAGCATCGTAAACATTAGCAAAATCACTATCATCTTTGTACAATTCTTTTATGTGTTCAAATCCTAGAAATCTATCATCCAAAGTAGATAAAAGAACATACCTGCGCGAAAGTGCATCAGCCACAATGTTTTCTTTCCCTTGCTTATACTTGATCACATACGGAAAGGTTTCAATAAATTCAACCCATTTGGCATGTCTCCTACTCAACTTACCTTACCCTTTCAAGTGCTTCAATGATTCATGATCAGAATGTATCACAAAGTCCTTGGGCCACAGGTAATGTTGCCACGTCTCTAAAGTTCTTACCAAGGCATAGAGCTCCTTGTCATATGTAGGGTAATTCAAGGCTGCCCCATTAAGTTTTTCGCTGAAATACGCAATGGGCCTCCTATCCTGCATTAACACAGCTCCTATACCAATACCTGACGCATCACATTCAACTTCAAAAGCTCTCGTAAAGTCTGGCAAAGCTAAAACAGGTGCCGAACAAAGTTTATCTTTCAACAAATTAAAAGCCTCATCTTGTTCATCATTCCATTTGAATCCAACAGACTTTTTCACAATTTCAGTTAAAGGTGCAGCAATAGAACTAAAATCCTTCACAAACCTTCTATAAAAACTAGCAAGTCCATGAAAACTCCTTACCTCACTTACCGATTTTGGTGTAGGCCAATCCTGGATGGCCTTAACTTTCTCCTCGTCCATCTCGATACCCTGCGCAGTTACGACATAGCCAAGAAACACAATTTTTTCCATGCAAAAGTTACACTTCTTAAGATTAGCATATAATTGCTCACTACGCAACACACTAAGTACGTTACGCAAATGATCAAGATGCTCATTTAAGTTCTTGCTATAGATCAAAATGTCATCAAAATACACAACAACAAACTTACCTATAAACGTACGCAATACATGATTCATTAAGCGCATAAACATGCTAGGCGCATTTGTAAGTCCAAACGGCATTACTAACCATTCATACAAACCATGCTTAGTCTTAAATGCAGTTTTCCACTCATCACCCTCTTTCATCCTAATTTGATGGTACCCACTTTTTAAGTCAATCTTAGAGAAAATACATGATCCATGTAACTCATCTAACATGTCATCAAGCCTAGGAATAGGATGTCGATACTTTACCGTTATGTTATTGACAGCACGACAATCGACACATATCCTCCATGTACCATCCTTTTTAGGCACAAGTAGCACTGGCACAGCACAAGGACTCATACTCTCACGAATGTACCCCTTCATCATCAACTCATCTACTTGCCTTTGTAGCTCCTTCGTCTCCTCGAGGTTGCTTCTATAGGCTGGACGGTTAGGAATTGAAGCTCCGGGCACAAGATCAATTTGATGTTCAATCCCCCTTAATGGTGGTAATCCATTAGGTATGTCTTCAGGGAATACATCATCAAACTCCTGCATCAAAGAAATAGCCACACTAGGAATAGCAGAATCAAGATCGTTAGTGTTAAAATAAGCCTCCTTATACACAAGTAAGATCATCGGCTTATTAGTGAAAAATGCAGATCTGATTTCAGATCCTTTTGCATAAAAATTAGGTTGTTTCTTTAATTTTTCCACACTATTATCATCACACAAGCTTACTTTCTTCACTCCTCGGTTTTTACCTCCACTCTCAACCGGTTTAATTAATGATTTAGTTTTAGCCGAATCTGATGGTTTTTTCTCACCATTGTCCTCACGTGAATTTTCACTCTTCCCATCCTCACATTCCTTTTTTAATTTCATTTGATCATCATACACTTGTTTTGGAGAAAGAGGTACAAGAGTGATGGTTTTACCATCCTTTACAATAGTGAACCTATTTCTAAACCCATCATGAATCGCTTTCCGATCAAACTACCATTGTAACATCCCCCATTTCTGGGATAAAACCACAATCTCATGTCAATAGAAAAACAGAGTAGTTAATTTTTTTTATATACATATTCCCGGTCTTCGTGTTAACATCTACCGGAAATTTCGACGGAGTTCCCCCTATACCGGAAGGTCCCAAATTACTGACATGTAACCTGTTTACACTTCTAACAGTTCGCGTCTCATAACTTAATTCCCAACCCAATCAACCTGGGTTTCAATTCCACAATTATACTCACACCTATCAACCATAATATTTATGATATGCATGATATAACAAAAATATCATTATGGATGGATAATTTAAATAAATATAAATTCATAGACATGAAATATGGTTATATAAACTACAACGTTAAATTCATCCAATCAAGTTTAAACATTTATTATACAAATTAAGTTATACAACTATTTTCATGTTTACAAAATACAAGGGTATACTCCCTAGCACCTAGACTTCAAAAAGGGAACATAAGCTAGGATCTACTCCTGTCGTGCATGCGATGATCCTGGAACAAAATACATATTATTGCAAGGTGAATATTTCCATAAATATAACAATATGAATATCTAATAATTTCAACAGGGTAACATGCATTCATATTTCATTTACCTCTCCCTTCTAGTTTTTTTTTTATTTAAAATCTCTTCCTTATTCAAACTATTAATAACCGTTCCCTCTACCACTATCAACCTTCATTCCAGACCTTCTAAGATCAACGTGGTTACTTTTGCTTATCACATTACCGATACCAATTTCACTGGTATCGTCATCACCACCCCATAGGAGTCGATATAAGGCGATCCCTTTACCCGAAATCTTAACATACACTAATGTATGATGGCCATTCCATGGTGATCCCCTTACCCGGGATCCTAACATACACTAAATGTATGTTAGCCAATACGTGAAGATCCCCTTACCCGGGATCCTAACATACACTAAATGTATGTTAGTCCATTCATGACGATCCCCTTACCCGGGATCCTAACATACACTAAATGTTTGCTAGCCAATACAGGGTGATCCCCTTACCCGGGATCCTAACATACACTCAATGTATGCCAGACAATACATGGTGATCCCCTTACCCGGGATCCTAACATACACTAAATGTATGCTAGTTTATGCCTCAAATCACACTTCTCATATTTTCCTTTTTCAGTGATAATTTCATCACTTGGCAATTCACATAACAACTTTTCACCTTGAATACACATACATTCAGTAATTCGCATTTCACATCAAAATATATTAAATCATGGAATTTAACTAGGAAGCATAGGTGTGAATCACCTACCTGCAATAGAAGCTCTACTCGTGCTCCCCTGCTGCTGCTGTTGCACCACGTTTGTGGTCCCTCCTGCAAATCACAGGTTTATCTCATAAATTTTCCTCACTCAAGGATATGTTTTATAATAACCATATCAACAACCAATAAGTCTTTCTTTCCGTCATTTCTTAGTACTTTATGTTTTTCTCATTTCACTCATTATTACTGTCGTTCTTTGTCCAATCCTAGTTATCATTCCTTTCTTTATATTTGGACTGTTACTGTCCAACTGTTACTGTCCATTTTTGAACTGTTACTGTCTGACCTCTCCTCAGATTTTTAACTATATCTGGAGTTATAGAACTCCGATTCAAGTGAAATTTGTGGCGTTGGAAAGGTAAGACATGAGGCTACAAGTTCTATGTTTTGGGAAGAACCCAGTTCTGCCTCTAAGGCAGTCAAAATCGCTCATTAACAAATGCTTGGATTGTTACTGTCCAACTGTTACTATCCATTTTTGAACTGTTACTGTCTGATCTCTCCTCAGGTTTTTAACTATATCTGGAGTTATAGAACTCCGATTCAAATGAAATTTGTGGCGTTGGAAAGGTAAGACATGGGGCTACAAGTTCTATGTTTTGGGAAGAACCCAGTTCTGCCTCTGAGGTAGTCAAAATCGCTCATTAACAAACGCTTGGACTGTTACTGTCCAACTGTTACTGTCCATTTTTGAACTATTACTGTCTGACCTCTCCTCAGATTTTTAACTATATCTGGAGTTATAGAACTCCGATTCAAGTGAAATTTATGGCGTTGGAAAGGTAAGACATGAGGCTACAAGTTCTATGTTTTAGGAAGAACCCAGTTCTACCTCTATGGTAGTCAAAATCGCTCATTAACAAACGCTTGGACTGTTACTGTCCATTTTTGAACTGTTACTGTCTGACCTCTCCTCAGATTTTTAACTATATCTGGAGTTATAGAACTTCGATTCAAGTGAAATTTGTGGCGTTGGAAAGGTAAGACATGAGGCTACAAGTTCTATGTTTTGGGAAGAACCCAGTTCTGCCTCTAAGGTAGTCAAAATCGCTCATTAACAAACATTCAAAACTACAATTTCTATGAAGAAACTTGATCCTAATTCCTTCATTCTCCTACCCAAAATCTCTTTGAGGGTCAAGAGACGGAACTGTCCAGATTCATCAACCTTTCCATTTACACACAACACATGAAGTTCTTTACTTTAACAACTCTTACTTTTTCCTCAATTCAAGTCTAAGAACTCAATATATAAATTAACATCCAGGCATCAATTCATAATCGACTTGAAATGACTCATAAGACCAGGTTTAGAATATCTTACCTGATGCGAATCAAGGCTTCAAACCCTCCTTTTCTTTCTAATGACAGCCGACCCTCCCCTCTTCTCTTCTTGTTCAATTTTTCTTGTTAATCCCTTTCCCACCAGGGTTTATTTTACCTATAACCCTCAATCTGGGATGGGTTCTTGAAATTTTGGTGTTTCTCTCTTGATTTGTAAAAATAGATATAAAAACTCCCTCTTTTCTTTCTTTACGTAGCTGCAGATCTGTTTTTGGTGAGAATAGGAGTATTTATGCTCTATAATTATTCTTATTTGCATTTAGGCCCCATTGTCTTCAAGTGTATTCGTTCTTGCCCCCACTTCTTTTTATTTTAATTTATTTTCTTTAATTTAATCCAGCTTTGTTTTTTTTTTTTTTTCAGGATTTACAGCCATGGACGCCCCAAAAGTAAGTGACTAGCATGCATTGGGACTACATCACACAAAATCTCATCGGAATACTTCCCAATAGCAAACGCAATCAAAACCTGTTAGTAACCCTCACTTCACCACAATCATTCAACCATTGCAATCTATAAGGCCTAGGATGCTTAATACAACTCAGATTCAATTTCTTCACAAGAGTATCACTAGCAACATTAGCACAACTACCTCCATCAATTATCATGCTACATACCTTGTTTTGGATGTGACATCGAGAGTGAAATATATTTTCCCGTTGCTGATCTACATCATCTTCTTTGATTTGCATGTTCAGCGCACGCCTTATAACCAAGGCCTCCCCCTTAACAGGATATGCAATCTCCTCATCACTACAATCCACCAAAGGTGGCATCTCTTCACTTTCAGATTTGTCACTTTCAGATTCAACCTCCCCATTGTCTCTTGTAAGCATAACTCTTCGGTTTGGACACTGAGATGCAATGTGCCCCTTCCCTAAACACTTAAAGCATTTAATATCTCTATCACGAGTAGGTTGAGATTCAGATTTACCTTTCCCATCCATATGAGTATCCTTTTTGGCATTAGGTGGTTCGGCCTTTGCATAAGGCTTTGGTTGGAAAGCCCCCTCTCTCTTCAAATTCGGCCTCCATGTTAAGGAAGATGAAGCCGAATTGGTCTGAAAACGCGTACTACCCCTTCTCTTTATTTGCCTCTCCACCTTCGTTGCCATATGGACCATGTCCTCCAATTCCACACAATGTTGTAATTCTACAACATTCGCAATGTCCCTATTCAGCCCATTTAGAAATCTAGCCATAGTAGCTTCCCGATCCTCAATCACATTGGCCCGAATCATGGCAATCTCCATCTCCTTGAAATACTCATCCACGAACCTAGAACCCTGATTCAAACCCTGCAATTTTAGATACAAATCTCTATAATAGTGGTTAGGCACAAATCGCCTTCTCATCAACACTTTCATCTCCTCCCACGACGCTACCGGCCTCTCTCCACTCCTCCTTCTACTAATAACATTTTGATCCCAGCAAATCAGTGCATAATCCGTGAATTCGATGACTACTAATTTCACTTTCTTCGCCTCCGAATAGTTATGGCAATCAAAAATCCAATCCACCTTTTTCTCCCACTCCAAATATACCTCGAGATCGTTTTTTACCTCGAAAAGAAGGTATTTTCAGTTTGATAGCATCCAAATCACCATCTAAATCAGCATGTCCCCCAACACTATGAAAATTTTCCCTTTGGCCGAATTGGCCCCTAGTTCTATTCCCATAATCCCTTCGGTTTCTAGGCTGCCGAAAACCTTTCCGATGGCCTATGGCCTCATCCTCAAAACCATCATCACCAATATCATCAACAGCCTCCTCAAAATCCTCATAATCAGCCCACCTTGGCCTTTCGGTCCTACTGCCATTGTTTACTTTTGGTTCAGCCCCAAGCTTCCTCATATTTTGGGTGCTTATACCAGCCTCGTTACCACGTTTCTCCACCCTATCAAGTCTGTCACACACATTTCCCATCACAAAATTTATCCTCTCCATCATCTGCGTCATGGCTTGCATTTGGAACGTAAGTTCTCCCTCGGGATGGGGTGGTGTGTTGTTTTGATCTGACATGATAGTACCTGCAAAAATTGGTTAGTAGTAAAAAAATTATCCTCACGTCGCTCGTGTTTCGCTCAAACTCTCTTAATATCCTCACACGCTCACACCTCTCGTCTCACCTTCTTGCGGTTCTTGCGAAACTGAAACCAACACCAAATAGAACCAACTTGGCAGCGCAATCCAAATATATATATGACTCAAGAAGCAATAAAAACTAGAAAACAAGCAAAACAAAACTGCGATGATAGTCTCGCGAGTAGCAAGCGAGTCTATCCGAAATATGAACGAAACTGAAGACTCGAATAAAAAAACAGAAACAAAATATGAAAAATAATGAAACAACACCTTGGATATGATGAAAATAAACTACAAGAAATGAAAACAATAGAAAGAATCTGAATTTTAAAAGTTGACGCAAAACATAGTCGTTTATGACGAGTTAAGTCGGAATCTGGAACCTAAATTAAATGATGTCCAATTGCATTAAAATTTTAGATATAGTGCGCTATCAACCCAAATAGACAGAATATTAAGTTTGAGCAATTTATGATAAGGTTTGATATACTGACGCAAAAACGTTATGAATCAGACCTGATTAGACCCGAATTTGAAACCCAAACGATATCCAATTAACCCCAAATTTAGTATGTGGTGTGACTAGGACCCTAGTAATTATAGTATCAAATTTGAGCTAATTCCAAGTTGATTTGATCCAATTTTCTCTTGTTTAGTTTTTTACGGCAGAATCCAATAACATCTTTTTTGAACGATTTTTTTTTTTTTTGCTTTCCTCTTTTCTCTTTTTTTTTTGTTTTTGATGCTACTGATATATTTTGAACAATAATAGAATGAAATAACAAATTTTTTTTTATATGCCGCAAATTCAAGAAGATGAAATTGGATACTAAGAAATTTTTTTTGTTGAATCAACAAGAAACAAAAATTTCAGAAGGATATAACCTGATTAATGGAGCCAAGCTCTAATACCAAATGATACGAACCTCGTGATCACATGGTCACGCAACCCACACATAAAGACACCAATTCCCGGAAAGCCAAGTAAATCAGGTTTGATAGGAGTGTGACACAAAGATAACTTGTACCTAGGCACCAGCACTATTGGAAACGAAGACCCCCACCCAACGAATATTGATTCGCGAACGAGAAGTATAAGGATGACGCCACGAAGACTGTTGTTCTTCGATAAGTCATTTTCAATTCTTTAGAGAACCAAGGAAGGGAGATTATCCCACCAACACACAATAAGTGCAGCAAAGAAGTTTATTGATCTGAAAATTGCGTAACCTTACATGTTTGGTTATGCCTTTATTTATACTGACTCTAGACTTAAGAAAACCCTAATGGACCCCCCTTAGGTGGACTTATATGAAGCTCACTTACAATTGACCCAAATAAGTAATAATAACCCAAAAACTAAGAAGAAAATAATAAAAATAATAAAATTCCAAAAATTATTATGCTAAATATGCTAGAATCAGATTTGTCACCCTTAAGAAGTCCCAAATAAACTAGGAGAAATCTGATTTGGAAAATTTATGTTGCTGCCCCCCTTGATGTCCTTGATGAGCTTGGATTTCCTTGTTTAACTTGGACAAATAAGAAAACAAATTTCCTCCTCTGTTGCTGATTTAATTACTTTCCTTCCTAAGTTAGGAAAAGCATTAAATAGTCCTCCTCTCTTTAGGAATAAGATATGGCAACTTCCTTACTTAATTAGGAGGATAAATTGCTGACTTTTTATCCTTGTAGCATTAGGAAAACAAGCCTAACAAGGCTGGTATTGGGCCGGACACATCAACCCCTTGTTCCACATGAATTGGGCTCTTCTTGGACCTGAACTAGATGAATTAAAGGCTGCCCTTCATGCTCCTTAAATGTCCCAAGCCCCTCTAGGTCCATTTTGCTCCATATGTTCTGAACAAGCCCATTCAATGTTTCTTTAAGCTTCTTTGCCCTAGCTCTTGTGATTGGCCCAATTGGCACCTCCAATGGGTTGTTGGCATGATTACGCTTCGTGTTGGGCTGATCCGCATCAACAAACCTTGGTTGCAAGCACACATCCACCTACAGAGATCAGAACTGATCGTGGAAACGAAACATCAATTTATATTCTGAATATTATCTCTTCTTAACATTGGTTAGTTAACGGATCCGCTGTATAACTAACCCTAACCATCAAACAACCAGAGTGTCCGAACTAGTAATTTAATTCAATGGCAGCCTTAAGAACTAAATAAGTTGATTAATCAAGAAAACATAACTGTCCGCAGTCTATGTTTGATTTGATTGAATGTTCTCTCTAAGATTAATAACGTAGATCCGCCACAATTATTAAACTCAGTTGCTTCACAAGTTCATATACCACAACTCCGGTTTTGATATCAAACTTAGCAATAGATTGTCTACAATAATAACTTAGAGTCCGCTCTAGCAATTAAAATAAACAATCATAGGAAAAATAAGCATAGGAGAACAAACATATTCATCATATAAACTAAAAAGAAAAGGTAAAATAAATCTCACAGTTCTTGAAATCCTAAGGTTTCCGTGTCCTTGCAACGAAGAAAAAGTGTTTAGCATTGCATGTTTGTTGAACAACTAATAAAAAAGAAGGAAGAATGCATAATTTCAGTTTTTTAGAGGAGGGGGCATTTTTCTCCTCTTGGTTGGCTGCCCCCCCCCCCCCCCTCTTGTCATTCTTTTTATATCCTAAGAAACCCTAGTCTCTATTTTACAAAATAGTCCTCCCTTAAGTAGATTGTTTACATTTAAGTACTTCAATAACTATTTTCCTAAAAAAGAAGAAATAGCCTTGCATGAAATTTTCAAGCTTTGACTTAGAGGAGCTAAATTGCTAAATAAAAACTTGGATATCGGTTTAGATACTTCGAAACGTAATTTGGACTCGTTTCTTCACGAAACCTGTTTGCTGGCAGAATTTAGTTGTCTTTTTTGAAAAAATCATATCTCCCTCATATGACATCGTTTTTGGCTGAAATTTGGATCGTTTATAGGCTTTTGAGTCAGGAATCCAAAACAATTGAGTTTACATCAATTGGACTTCTGTAGCTCCAGATATTCAAGTTGGAATGGCTGAACAACATTGGCAGATTGCAAGATTTGACTTTGAAAAGTGCGATTTCCATGCTCTTCCTTATTTTATTTTCTTGCCTTAGATGTCCAGAAAGGTATGGATGTTAGCTTTTTAATGCCACTAGAATCACTTCATTTTGATCTCTAGAGCTCACGCTCTACACAAAACATCGACTGAAGGTCAAATCTGCCAATTATCTCCAATTTACTCATTTTTGCATCTTTCATCCAAAAGTGCCTTCAAAACAAAAAATAAAGAATATCAAGGCATTTTATATATAAAACATAGGCAAAACACTAGTTAAATATGGGTGAAACTATCGAATAATATGGTTGCATCAAGTTCCAAAATTCACAGAAGGGGATCTTTTGTATGTACCGCCCAACAACCATTTTAGCCTACCAGGCACTAGGTATCGGCTACTAACCACCAACCAAGAAAAATGAATCAGATTGCTAGAATCAAGAGAATAGCTATTTTTCAACATCCAGGTCTTGCTCGTAAGTTATTTGGATTCTTTATGTAAACACAAAAAAAAGAGAGAATTAAAGCTGAAATGACTCCACCATTGCTGCCAATTTATGAATTGGCAGCGACACAATTCTTGGTTGCTGATTTCTGAATCGGCAGCGACACAATTTGGCTGCTGATTTCTAAATCGGTAGCAACACAATTTTTGGTTGCCAATTTCTAAATCGGTAGCAACACAATTTTTGTTGCCGATTTTAGAATCGACAGCGACAGTTTTTCTGGTCGATTTCAGAATCGGCAGCGACATAGTTTTTCTGGTCGATTTTTGAATTAGCGGCAACATGGTTTTCACTATCAATTTCTGAATTGGTGATTCGAACCTCGTGATCACATGGTCACGCAACCTACACGCAAAGATACCAATTCCCAGAAAGCCAAGTAAATCAGGTTTGATAGGAGTGTGACACAAAGATAACTTGTACCTAGGCACCAGCACTATTGGAAACGAAGACCCCCACCCAACGAATATTGATTCATGAACGAGAAATATAAGGATGACGCCATGAAGACAGTTGTTCTTCGATAAGTCATTTTCAGTTCTTTAGAGAACCAAGGAAGGGAGATTATCCCACCAACACATAATAAGTGCAGCAAAGAAGTTTATTAATATAAAATTACGTAACCTTACATGTTTGGTTATGCCTTTATTTATACTAACTCTAGACTTAAAGAAACCCTAATGGACCCCCTTTAGGTGGATTTATATGAAGCCCACTTACAATTGACCCAAATAAGTAATAATAACCAAAAAACTAAGAAAATAATAAAAATAATAAAAATCCAAAAATTATCATGCTAAATATGCTAGAATCAGATTTGTCACCCTTAAGAAGTCTTAAATAAACTAGGAAAATCTGATTTGGAAAATTTATGTTGCTACCCCCCTTTGATGTCCTTGATTAGCTTGGATGTCCTTGTTTAACTTGGACAAATAAGAAAACAAATTTCCTCCTTTGTTGCTGATTTAATTACTTTCCTTCCTAAGTTAGGAAAATCATTAAATAGTCCTCCCCTCTTTAAGAATAAGATATGGCCAACTCCTTACTTAATTAAGAGAATAAATTGCTGACTTTTTATCCTTGTAGCATTAGGAAAAATAACAAGCCTAACAAGGCTGGTATTGGGCCGGACACATCAACCCCTTGTTCCACACGAATTGGGATCTTCTTGGACCTGAACTAGATGAATTAAAGGTTGTCCTTCATGCTCCTTAAATGTCTCAAGCCCCTCTAGGTCCATTTTGCTCCATATATTCTAAACAAGCCCATTCAATGCTTTTTTAAGCTTCTTTGCCCTAGCTCTTGTGATTGGCCCAATTTCTGAATCGGCAGCTATGTAGTTTTTGCTGCCGACTTCTGAATCGACAGCAACGCAGTTTTCACTGCCGATTTCTGAATCGACAGCAACTCAGTCTAATTGAAATTTTAGAAAACAATTAGGCTGTCTTAAGAAGCTAAGAGGGAGGGGTAAAACTGGTTTTGGACAGACCAAAATAGTGACAAGAGCACATCTAAACACCCCACCTCATTTAATATAAAGTATAAATACAGAGAGAGAGAGAGAGAGAGAAGGTGACCCTTCCGCTTCCCAAAGTCTGCTAGTAGCAGCTGCATGTCCAACTGCATGCTTCTTTTCTCTTCCTCCTTCCTAACAGAAACTAAACAAAACTAGTAGAGAGTACCTCTGTGAATGTGTGAGAGAAAGAGAGTTGAGATCTTGAGTGGAGGTTGAACAACTGCTTAGAGGGGAGGGAAAAAGGGCTGGAACGGGTGGGAAGAAACTGACAGAAGAAAGAGAACTTAGAGAGAAAGAAGAAGAAGAAGAACCAAGAGAATGAGAGAAGGAACTCTACCAAACTATCCAGATAAACTTAGATCCGAAAGGTATGGGTCATGTAGTCTCCTGCCCCTTGTTCTTGAAACCCAAAACCAAAAATGATGAAGGAGTCCCTAAGAAAATTGACCTAAGACTCCTAAGCTAGCTATAAAGGAAACTGAAACCAACTAAGAGGACAAAAAAACAGAGACAAAATAAGGCAAATTTCCATAACATCTAACAAAGAAAAATGTATAAAATGGAAAGAACAAAATAAGGTAGAGGGTCGGCCTTAGCTATGGGGTTGGCTAAAATGCATGTGTATGTGTTCTGTTGGGATTTGATGAAAGATTATGTGCTGGAATTGATGATTGTAATATGTGTGTTTTGCGGAAATTTGATGAAAGATTATGTGCTGGAATTGATGCTTACAATATGTGTGTTATGCTAAAATTTGATGAAAGATTATGTGTTGGAATTGATTATTGCATATGTGTATTCTGCTGGACTTTTGTGAAAGATCATGAGTTGGGATTGATTATTGCATGTGTGTGTGTGTGTTCATGCTAAAATCATGTGACTTTGCTGGAACCTAATGTCAAATTGCATGTCTGTAGTGAATTAGCATTCGCTACCGAATTATGTGTTCTGCAGTGAATTTGGGTTTTGCTGTCGACGTTGTATTGTCTGCAACGAATTTATAATTCGCTGCTGAAATTGAGTTGTTTGCAGCGAATTAACATTCACTACCAAATTGTGTGTTTTGCAGCGAATTTAAGGTTCATTGCCAAAGTTATATTGTCTGCAACGGCTATGAAATTTCGCTACCAAAATTCAGTTGTTTGCAGCGAATTAACATTTGCTGTCGAATTGTGTTTGTAGCGAATTTGGGATTCCCTGCCGAAGTTGAATTGTCTGCACCAAATTTGTAATTTGCTATCGCAATTGAGTTGTTTGTAGCGACTTAACTTTCATTGCCAAATTGTATGTTCTGCAGCAAATTTGGGATTCGCTGCCGAAGTTGCATTGTCTGCAACGAATTAAAAAATTCGCTGCCGAAATTGAGTTGTTTGCAGTGAATTAACATTCACTGCCGAATTGTGTGTTCTACAGCGAATTTGGGGTTCACTGCCGAAGTTATATTGTCTGCAGCGAATTTGAAATTTCACTGTCGAAATTCAGTTGTTTGCCGAATTGTGTGTTCTATAGCGAATTTGGGGTTTGCTACCAAAGTTGAATTGTAAGCTGTGAATTTGTAATTTGCTATTGAAATTGAGTTGTTTGCAGCGAATTAACATTCGCTGTCGAATTGGGTGTTCTGCAACAAATTTTGGATTCCATGCCGAAGTTGTATTGTCTGCAGCGAATTTGTAATTCACTGTTGAAATTGAGTTGCCTGCTGATGCAACCATATTATTCAATAGTTTCACCCACATTTAACTAGTGTTTTGCCTATGTTTTATATATAAAATGCCTTGATATTCTTTGTTTATGTTTTGAAGGCACTTTTGGATGAAAGATGCAAAAAAGAGTAAATTGGAGATAATTGGCAGATTTGACCTTCAGTCGATGTTTTGTGCAGAGCATGAGTTCTAGAGGTTGAAATGAAGTGATTCCAGTGGCATTAAAAAGCTAACATCCATACCTTTCTGGACATCTAAGGCAAGAAAATAAAATAAGGAAGAGCATGGAAATCGCAGCCTTCAAAGTCAAATCTCGCAATCTGCTAGTGTTGACCTTCGGCCATTCCAACTTGAATATCTGGAGCTACAGAAGTCCAATTGATGTACATCTGAGCTACCTTCGGCCATATTGTTGGATTCATGACTCAAAGGTCTATAAACGCTCCAAATTTCAGCCAAAAACGATGTCATATGAGGGAGATATGATTTTTCAAAGATGACATCTGAATTCTGCCAGCAAACAAGTTTCTTGAAGAAACGAGTCCAAATTACGTTCCGAAGCATCTAAACCGATATCCAAGTTTTTATTTCAGCAATTTAGCTCCTCTAAGTCAAAGCTTGAAGATTTCATGCAAGGCTATTTCTCCTTTTTTAGGAAAATAGTTCTTGAAGTACTTAAATGTAAACAGTCTACTTAATGGAGGACTATTTTGTAAAATAGAGACCTAGGGTTTCCTAGGATATAAAAAGAATGAGAGAAGAGAAGGGGGGCAGCCAGCCAAGAAGAGAAAAACGCCCCCCTTCCTCTAAGAAACCCTAAATTATGCATTCTTCCTTCTTTTTGATTAGTTGTTCAACAAACATGCAAGGCTAAACACTTTTTCTTGGTTGCAAGGACACGGAAACCTTCGGATTTCAAGAACTGTGAGATTTATTTTACCTTTTCTTTTCAGTTTATATGATGAATATGTTTGTTCTCCTATGCTTATTTTTCCTATGATTGTTTATTTTAATTGCTAGAGCGGACTCTAAGTTATTATTGTAGACAATCTATTGTTAAGTTTGATATCAAAACCGGAGTTGTGGTATATGAACTTGTGAAGCAACTGAGTTTAATAATTGTGGCGGATCTACGTTATTAATCTTAGGGAGAACATTCAATCAAATCAAACATAGACTGCAGACAGTTATGTTTTCTTGATTAATCAACTTATCTAGTTCTTAAGGCTGCCATTGAATTAAATTACTAGTGCGGACACTGTGGTTGTTTGATGGTTAGGGCTAGTTATACGGCGGATCCGTTAACTAACCAATGTTAAGAAGAGATAAATATTCAGAATATAAATTGATGTTTCGTTTCCATGATCAGTTCTGATTTCTGTAGGTGGATGTGTGCTTGTGACCAAGGTTTGTTCTCTTGATAATTTTCTGATTTTATTAAATTTAGTTTGATAGTTTTCTGTTTTCTTTTGCTTTAGCCTAGATAACGTCCAAAACCCCCCCCCCAAATTGCATATCATCTAGCATAAAAATCTGACTTGAATCTTCCTCGTGGGATCGACCCCTTGCTTGCTCTATACTATCTTGTGTGTTGTGTTTGAAGCTAGGGTAATTAATTTGTGCGACCGCGACATCGCAGCAAATTTTGGCGCCGTTGCCGGGGAGGTAATTTTAGTTGATTTTTGTGCTTGTACTGTTATTTTTATTTGCTGTGATTCAAAAAAAAAAAAAAGGAGAAACAGAATTTTTGCTTGCGACGGTACTGTTCACTTGCGGCAGCGGTACTGTTCAAAACAGAGTTTTTGGTGGAATTAGGTATCGGGCTTTTGTTTCCTGAAGGAAAACGACGTTCTGAACAGGACTTGTGATATATCACTAGCCCCACCCTATTGAGGCCAAATTCCGCTGTTTTCTAGTGTTTTTAGGCAGTTTTAGGTTTCTACCGTAGGATTTTCGTACAATTTGCATTGTTTTCAATCTCTTGTGTGGTTACTTTCTTTTGAGTTTTCTTAGCAATTTATGCATGTGACCCGTTCTACTAATCAAATTCAAGTGCAGGTTGATCTTGAAATAGAAAGTACTTTACACAGATTAAGAAAGGAAGCTCGCCTCAACACCATGGCTATTGCACGACAACAAACACTCAAAGAGCTTGCTGCTCCTAACGTGGAAAATCAACCATTGTGCATAAACATTGACAATAATGTAAACTTTGAGCTCAAATCTGGTTTTATACATTTGCTACCAACTTTCAATGGTCTTGCAGGAGAAGATCCTCATACTCATCTCAAGGAATTCCATATGGTTTGCGTTGGCATGAAACCGAATGGAGTTGACGAAGAACAGGTTAAGTTGAAAGCTTTCCCTTTCTCTTTAAAAGGGGCAGTAAAGGCATGGTTTTTCTCTATTCTCCCAAGTTCCATTGGAACTTGGAATGCCATGAAGAAGATTTTCCTTGAAAAATATTTCCCAGCATCTCGAGTTGCCAACATAAGGAAAGAAATATGTGGGATTCGACAATCTCATGGAGAGACACTTTCCGAGTATTGGGAAAGATTTGAGCAACTGTGCATTCAATGCCCTCATCATCAAATACCCGATCAGCTGCTCATTCAATATTTCTATGAAGGATTGATGCCTACTGACCGTAGTATCATTGATGCTGCAAGTGGAGGGGCATTGGTAGATAAGGACACCCGAGGCTGCACGCCAATTGATCTCAAACATGGCAGCCAACTCGAAACAGTTTGGCACTCATGGAGACTTCGCAAATAAACGAGTAAATGAGGTAAGTATTTCTAACCTTGAGAATAAAGTTAATGATCTTACTTCTCTTGTGCGTTCTTTGGCTTGTGGCAATGTACAGCAGGTGAAAGTTTGTAGCATATGCTCCTTACAAGGACATGCTTCAGATATGTGCCCAACAATGCAAGAAGATTACATTGAACAAGCTAATGCAGTTGATGGAGCATTCAATGGACAGTCCCAGCGTAAATATGATCCCTTTTCCAACACGTACAATCCTGCATGGAGAGATCATCCCAACTTATGCTATGGGAACCCACCTCAACAAGGCAATCAAGGCCGACAGTTCCATCCCCATGGATTTCAATCCCAACAGAATTATCAAGCAAGACAGCCCCCTCCATTCACAAACTCTAATGTTATGGGGTCATCATCCAATGATGATCTTCGTGAGATGATGAAAACTTTGGCTTCTAACACTGTGACCTTGCAACAAAATGTCATGTCTTTTCAACAAGAAACAAGGTCAAGTATTCACAACTTGGAGAAGCAAATGGGGCAAGTAGCTTCAAGTGTGGGGAAATTGGAAGCACAAATGAATGGAAAATTGCCCTCCCAAGCATTGAATCCAATAGAGAATGTTAGTGTGATCATGCTACGAAGTGGGAAAGAACTTGAAGAGAAAAGGTCAAAACAAATTGAGATGGAGGAAGAAGAAGAGATAGAAACTGAATTGAGTACAAAGAAGGAACATCCTCTTCCTCTACAAACTGAAATATTGACCAACACTCCAAAGGTAACTCCTCATTCAATGAATTCCAGTTTTAAAATAATTCCACCCTTTCCTGTGAGTTCTTCTAGGTCAAAGAAAGAGGACAAAGAAAAAGAGATTTTAGAGGTTTTCAAGAAAGTAGAACTCAACATTCCTTTGCTTGATGTTATCAAGCAAATTCCCAAGTATGCCAAATTCTTGAAGGAGTTGTGTACTACCAAGAGAGCTTTCAAACTAAAAGGTCATGAAATGGTAAGTATGGGTGAAGTTGTATCTGCTATTGTTCAAAAGAATATGCCTTTGAAGCAAAAAGACCCAGGTGCGTTTACTATCCCATGTGTTATTGGTAATGCTAGTTTCAAAAGGGCCTTGTGCGATTTAGGTGCATCCATTAGTGTTATGCCTAAACATGTTTATGATTCTCTTAGTCTTGAGCCTTTGAATAAAACTAGCATTGTAATACAACTTGCGGATCGTAGTTTTGTTTACCCACTTGGTGTGATAGAAGATGGCCACTTTAGGGCGGCATCGAGGCTGTTGTGGTGTCAATTGGGTAGTAAGAACCATACTAGGGTTTAGTCGGATGTCAAGTCATCATTTGCGAAATCGGCAAAACAATGACTTTCAAACCTGTCTATAGAACCATGCAAGTTTTATCAAATTTGGTGGAGAGATGAAGTATTAAATGCCCTAAAAAGGATGCGCGCTCAAAAAAGAAGTAAGGCCTAAAGACGTACTATTTGAGAGATGAGGCTCAAAGGCATACTCAAAAGAGATTTGTTGGTGAGACACTAGTCTATCAAAGATCAAAGTATAATGCATTATGATTAATATGCATGTATACTTACCTGAGAAATATAGGTTCCTTTCTTCATGGACTTTCTCCTTTTAAAAAGTTTGAATTTCTATAGTAAGCTTTAATGGCTTTTCTCTTTCATTTACTCGAGTCACAACTTGTGATCTTAACCTTTGGGAAGGGCCTAATATCATCATCCTAAATTTTCTGTTTTCCTAGAAATGGAATCATAGAGACAACCCCTATTATGTGTTTTTTGTTCAATTTAAGTTTTTTTAGGGAAGAGGTGCTGCGAAAGAAGATTTTGTTATTTACAAAGGTGCTTTTATTGAGAATTTCTGAAATTTCAAAGCTATTTTAACGTCAATTTCAAGCAAACTTGTTCTGAAGAAATTTATGTGATTCTATAGACAGGTTTGAAAGTCATTGTTTTGCTGGTTTGGTAAAAGCATGAAGTGATAATTTGTTGGTCAGAGAACCAGTTTTCGAAGCATTCATTTTATTTGTATGAATAATATAGTTTGCTTCTTATGGGGAAGCAATGCCTACCAATCCAGATTGTCTGCCTTTAATCAAAAAGGGCTTGATTGGACACATAACATAGGCTTTGACTCTTGGTTATGAAGAAAAATGATATTTATGGGCTCAAAAGTGTTTAAGAGATTTCAAGACTAAGGATCATTGGTGCTTGTTTCCTAACCTCTTTTTGGTCCATGTATTTCTAGACCTTGCAAAATGGTCCATCGTGCCCCCAAATGTCAGGGTTGGGCCTTTTGTCTTTGTTATTTTTGTGGTATGCTTAAACATTTTGATCCCTTTGGATTCTTTCATGCCCCCTAACTTTGTTGAAGCACTTTTAATCATTGATGATTTTTTTCCATATTTCATGCACTTTCCCCCCAGTGTAGGGTATAATCTTAGCCAAGGTTAATTTTCTCAAGAAAAATGTATTAGGCTAAAAAAAGGACTGCTAAAGGTATATCTTAGCCTCGTGAAAGGAGCATCAAAGATGGCTTTCCTCATTTCAAACGTTGCACTAAGGATCAGTAAGCTTTGCTTTCTTTTATGTGAATATGAAAAATAGTTTCTCATGATTCATTCAACTCAAACTCAGCTTTGAAGTCATCTCATGGTGTTTGGGTTACTCTTTAAGTTTTGTAAGTTTCTTTTCCAGGAGATCACTTGAATTCCCAGAACTTATTTGTTAAAACAAATGCCAATTTGATTTTTTTTTTGTACTAAAACCTTGATTTTCCAAAACTTCTTGTGAAAACATAAGATCATGCATAGTTTTTGGAGAAAAGGGGAACATACCAAAGAATTCATGGTGCAGTGGTTTCATGAGTAAATGGTGTGCTCATGTAGGTGTGTCATTTGCATGGAACAACAACAAAAATAAAAGCTCATTTGATAGAGAAAGCCTTGTGGCATTATAAGCCAAATTGCCATAAGACTAAAATAGGTTGAACTATGTGATGCAACCATATTATTTGATAGTTTCACCTACATTTAACTAGTGTTTTGCCTATGTTTTATATATAAAATGCCTTGATATTCTTTGTTTTATGTTTTGAAGGCACTTTTGGATGAAAGATGCAAAAAGGAGTAAATTGGAGATAATTGGCAGATTTGACCTTTAGTCGATGTTTTGTGCAGAGCGTGAGCTCTAGAGGTTGAAATGAAGTGATTCTAGTGGCATTAAAAAGCTAACATCCATACCTTTCTGGAAATCTAAGGCAAGAAAATAAAATAAGGAAGAGCATGGAAATCGCAGCCTTCAAAGTCAATCTCGCAATCTGCCAGTGTTGACCTTCGACCATTCCGACTTAAATATCTAGAGCTACAAAAAGTCCAATTGATGCAAACTTAATTGTGTTGGATTTCTGACACAAAGGGATATAAACGCTCCAAATTTCAGCCCAAAAAAGATGTCATATGAGGGAGATATGATTTTTCAAAGATGACAACTGAATTCTGCCAGCAAATAGGTTTCATGAAGAAACGAGTCCAAATTACGTTCCGAAACATCTAAACCGATATCCAAGTTTTTATTTCAGCAATTTAGCTCCTCTAAGTCAAAGCTTGAAGATTTCATGCAAGGTTATTTCTCTTTTTTTAGGAGAATAGTTATTGAAATACTTAAATGTAAACAGTCTACTTAAGGGAGGACTATTTTGTAAAATAGAGACTAGGGTTTCCTAGGATATAAAAAGAATGAGAGAAGAGAAGGGGGGCAGCCAGCCAAGAGGAGAAAAACGCCCCCCTCCTCTAAGAAACATGAAATTATGCATTCTTCCTTCTTTTTGATTAGTTGTTCAAAAACATGCAAGGCTAAACACTTTTTCTTGGTTGCAAGGACACAGAAACCTTTGGATTTCAAGAACTGTGAGATTTATTTTACCTTTTTTTTTCAGTTTATATGATGAATATGTTTGTTCTCCTATATTTATTTTTCCTATGATTGTTTATTTTAATTGCTAGAGCGGACTCTAAGTTATTATTGTAGACAATCTATTGCTAAGTTTGATATCAAAACCGGAGTTGTGGTATATGAACTTGTGAAGCAACTGAGTTTAATAATTGTGGCGGATCTACGTTATTAATCTTAGGGAGAACATTCAATCAAATCAAATATAGACTATAGACAATTATGTTTTCTTGATTAATCAACTTATCTAGTTCTTAAAGCTGCCATTGAATTCAATTACTAGTGCGGACACTGTGGTTGTTTGATGGTTAGGGTTAGTTATACGACGGGTTTGTTAACTAACCAATGTTAAGAAGAGATAAATATTCAGAATATAAATGGATGTTTTGTTTCCATGATCAGTTCTGATTTCTGTAGGTTGATGTGTGCTTGCAACCAAGGTTTGTTCTCTTGATAATTTTCTGATTTTATTAAATTTTGTTTGGTAGTTTTCTGTTTTCTTTTGCTTTAGCCTAGATAACATCCAAACCCCCCCCAAATTGCATATCATCTAACATAAAAATCTGACTCGAATCTTTCTCATGGGATCGACCCCTTACTTGCTCTATACTATCTTGTGTGTTGTATTTGAAGCTAGGGTAATTAATTTGTGCAACCGTGACATCGCAACAACATGATAAAATCAAAATAATCATGCATGCATGATTAGACAAAGGCAATTATTTTTTAACACAATAGGAGCAGGCTCCATTTTCCAACTTCGATACACTTCCCCTTCAACCAACCTCCTAATAAAAGCTCTTGTAGGGATCTTATCGATGGTGTGGATGAAAAACTATGGTACAACTTCATCCTCTATGGATACCCCTTTAAATTCGAGTCCCTCAAGAATTCATGCTACCATCTTCGCACCATACTCTTACCATTGGTGCTTTTAAATTTCCCGAACATTTCACCTCTAGTGCATTTACCAATCCACTACCTGAAGCATGATTAGGTTAAGCGTTTGTACTTATGTTCAAAGTTTATTCGAACGTTATCCATTTAGCTTTAATCAACTGCATGAGTTTCTACTTGAAGGCACTACAAGTATGAATCTACATTGCCTCTTTAGTTTTGGGTATAATGGGGGTACAATTATGCTCTCGATTCCATCTGAAAATTACAGCTTGATCTTCCTCTATATTTGAAATCCTCTCAGCTTGTTTTTTTAAAATACCAATCTTCTTGGTATTATTTTATTTTTTTATTTTGGAAAGAAAGAAGATGAATTTGGAGAATAACCAAAAAATAAGTTATGACAATGGTAATAGAAAAGCACAAGTGGTGAAAGATTTGCATGAAAAGGTACGGAATCACATAGTGAAGAAGAATGAGAAATATGCATACAAAGCCAATAAAGGAATTATGAGATTGAGTTTGGGTGCACATGTAAAAAGAGAGGTTTCCTAAGCAAAAGAGATCTAAGTTAATGCCAAGAGGAGATGGTCCTTTTCATATCATTGAGAAGATCAATGATAATGCTTATAAAATGGATCTTCCATGTTAGTATGAAGTTAATGCTACTTTTAATGTATTTGATCTCTTTTTGTTTGATGTATATGATGATTCGAGGTCTAATTTTTTTAAGGAGAGAGAGAGATGATGTGATCCTAGCTATGATATCAAAGGATCCATTAGGACTGTCCATTGGGTCTATTCTAAGGTCTAAAATGAAGTGGATCCAATAAGAGTTTAATGGGCTAAGTCAAGAGGCTTGGGCTAAAAAGGTTCAAATCTTTCAGTCTAGAACTTTGTTTACTTTTCTGGTCATATCTAAAGCTACAAGAAGAGTTTATATGTCATTTGCATTGGGTTGGAAACTATACATTTGTACTTTTCCAATAATATATGGTAGGCCCGCTAATTCATTCGGACAAGAGAGAATGACTTATTTAAAGTTGGGTCTAGAATCTGCCAGCAAAGTATGAAAACGGAAAAGACATTGTTTCCTTAAGAGTTATAAATTCCATTCACTACAAGGAGTCCTTAATACAATTACAAACTTAAGTGGCAGTCTTTGGCTTATTTAGTTTACAAGGATTTCATATGAAACAAGAAGTAAATAATAAATTTCATATTTACAAGGCATCAGACTTTTATTTAGCAAGGAATCAAAAAATTATTTCTCTTGTATTATTTTTAGTTATTAGTTGCAGCATCATAGGATGAAATTTTAGAATATTTATTTATTATTTTGATGTTATTTAGTTAGTTTTTGGGTTGTTTTGAGCTAGTTTCAAAATGGATCAACTAAGCTCATTAAGTTGTCATAGGAGTTTATTTCCAAGAGTATAAATACTCTTTTGTAAGAATTAATTTTAGATTTGAATACACATAAAATTATTGTATATTATAGCATAAAAATAAGGATTTTCTTGCTTGGTTCTTGATTAAATTACACTCTTTAAAGAATTGATCAAACTTTATTGTGATTTTATATCTTTTGTGCTCGTCTCTATGTTAGAACGTTGTTTAGGGATGATTATTATAGTCTTGATGTCTTGGGATATGTCTTTCATTATATCAAGCTCAATTATCAATTTTAAAGCTTGAATTAAAATGATCTAAGTTTGCTAATTCAATAAAATTCTGCTAGGATTCGGATCATATTAGATATTCTAGTCTCGTATGAATAGCCTTCTCTTGATCAAATTGAAAAGATGAATTTAATAGCAAGCTATAGAATATCAACTGTCAAAATATGTGAAAACCACTACGGTATAGTATGGTCCAATCCTTTTAAAATTTCCAGTAGTAAAGCTCGATACTGGGTTTAGGCTGGCTGTTAAGAAACATTTCCCTATTAAATTTATGTTCTTTATTATCTTCCTCTTAACATAGAGCAGATGTTAAATACCCACAAAAACTTACTATTAAATCAAAACAGTGTTGTATAAGTCAAGGCATCTTCAGGGTATTTTTGAAATATTATTTTTAATGTAAATTCTAATGGGAATTATTAAGGAAATTAAAGGGTCTCTCATCTGATTAGGTTTTTGTTATTTTTTTAGTAATTAAATTCTATTTAAAATTTAAATCAATACCCTTAAAAGAGTTTTAAACTAAAGAATTGATTTAACCATTGGAATTGAATTCAATTCCAAAGGTTCCGAAGAACCTGAGACAGATAACTACATTACAAGGATAATGTGAAGTGAAACAAAAAGATTTCTATCTTGACTAAGAGATTAGAAGAACAAAGATAGAGTTTGGATTCAATTTAAGTTTAAGTTTTTGTTTTTAAGGTCATCATTTTATATTTAGTAAAGTGATCATGATGATAAACTTATAATGTCAATATATTCTTTCTTCGCGCTTAAAAATAAAAAGGTTGTTATATTTTGGTGGATATATTGTGTGTTAACAGGCAATTTGCTATGTTGTGGGATTTCTAAATTGAAACGAGAGAATCTCATTATTTCAAGATAAACCAAGAAATTACTTGGCAAAAATCTCAAGATTTCGGTTTAAAATATAAGTTTTTTTTTACTAAAAGAGATTCTTGCTGAAAAGAGAAAAGAAAAAGAAAGAGAAGATCCATATGTTGTTGGATTATTTTATATTTAATATATATAAAGATAATTTGATAATTTTGTTAAATTACTTTTCGTATTGACTTAGGATAAAAATATTAATTTTTCAAACAATAAATGAACCAAACAATTTTTTTATGTAATTCTTATCGTTTTCTTTTGCTATCCGGAAACGTGGAAATTGTGTCGTCTTCCTTCCTTAAGACTAGTTGGCCGCTGAGATTTGCAACCAATTACAATATGTAACACCAGATATTTTCCTTACCTTTAAGAAAGCAGATATTTTCCTTATTATCACCAACAGACAGCAGAAGCAGCGTTCTTCTTCCACAGCTCTTCCTCTTCCTCTTCCTCTTCCTCTTCCAGGTTAAATCTTTTGTAGAAAATGAGAGCTTCCAGTACTTCATTTCACTTCTTAGAATCCACTTCTCTCTCTAGAGGACCTGTCGACATTTCCCGGTACTTCTTCTTCTTCTTCTTCTACTATTAAAGAAAAGTATACATGTCTCTCCTAATCAAATTTTCCAGTATTTCACTAATGTGTAGTTAGTCTTCATTTTAAGCAAGGCATGATGGCAACATTTTTCTTTTGTAATATGTTTAGCACTTTTCACTTGTCATCAAGGTAACATTGAGTTATAATATATCTTATCTAGAGCTTGTTTCATCCTATGAATTTTGGTTTCTAAATTTTTTTGAGGTTTCAGTTTCTTCTCAGATACCGTCTTTTCGTCGGAGGGTTAATTAGGGGATCGGTGGGTAAATGCATTTAATTATTTTTTAAAAAAAAAATAAAAAAATGCATTTACCCTTCTATACTTGTGGGTTAGTATTATATTGTATTTACTCGGGTTTACATTGCCACAGGTCTCAACTTTCTATTCCTAGGAAGCTCTTTTTTTGCCGAGCAAAATTTGGTAAGGAATTCCATCTTAGAATTTCTTTTTCTTTTCTTTTTATCAAGCATTGCTTTGTGTTCGTGTTTCCATTTTAAATCGAGTTGAAGCCAATACTGCGCACAATTTGCTAGTTTCCTATTGTCTTTGGTTGCACTGACCAGTTTTTTTTTTTTTTTTTTTATCTGTAGAGAAATTGAGCATTTTGTTTAGGATCCATGTGGACAAAACTTGACATATTATTTTTGGCATGAATGCGAATTTTGGTGTATTGTTTGCTCTGACAATTAAAAAAAATGCCTGCAGCAAAAAGAATTAAAGTTTATTAATAAATTTTAAATAGTGTAAGGGGATGACTAAAAGGGTAGAAATTTCTCGAAGTTGGTGAAAAATACAGTCTGGGAATGCATGAAACTTAATTAGCAGTAATATAATCAATGATGAACAATCACGAGAAGCCTTATTAACAGTTTGTGGAGAGCAAATGAGCTTATAATAGATGACTTGTAAGTAAACCTTGAAGGCTGCACATTTTTTTTGCTCTCGATTTCTTCTGGAAAGGTTTCATTCTGGACTATATAACGATCTACAGGGAAGTTCCTGGCGGTTCTTCAATTTTTGACTTTATGTTGTGTTATTGTTATTGCCATTTACTTCTTTTAGTAGTGTTTTGTACTGGTTCTATTCCAGGAGTGAGTTATAAAGCTATTATAATAAATGCTGATTCTGGGATAGATGGATCCTTCAGCTCGAGAGTGAGAGTGGTGCCAGCAACTCTGGTGGCAGCAGAAAAAGAAGAAGCGAAGGCTGTCCTAAACTTGTTCTTGAAGAAACAAGGTTTGAGCAATGCAGTTGCAGCAAGAACTATCAACAAGTCGGACAGTTTCATTGACCACCTTGTCTCAAGGCTTCATTCAGTTCATAAATCTCGGTATCTAGTAGGTTCGGTTGCGTCTGTTTGACCACAAATGTCTTCCATGATTTTTCTTTTTTTCCCAAACAGATTCTTAATTGGTCTTTACTAATGAAATTTGACTGAACATTGCAGGGCGAGAGCTAACAACTCTTGAGATCAGGGATGCTCTTATTCCATACCTTGAATCTCTCCGTGAAGAGCATGGAAGCATCTTGGTAGATTTATTGGAAACTTTCCAAACCCACCTGGTAAAGAAAAACCAATCGGACATGTTTCTCCATCCCATTTGACCCCCGAGTTCAAGAAGCAAAGGGCCGTGTCTAGAGTGAGTGAGACAGGCCCTGCTGGGCAGCTTCCTCCTCACATTCTATACTCATAGATCTTGGCATGGATCTTGAGCAGATCAAAGGAATTACACGCAAATTTCCTGCTTTTGCCTACTACAGCTTGGAAAGGAAAATCAAACCAGTGGTTGAATTCCTTCTTGATCTTGGAATACCTAAATCAGACCTTCCTACTGTTCTAACCAAAAGGCCTCAATTGTGTGGAATCAGTCTCTCTGAAAATCTTATACCTACTATGACATTCTTAGAAAATTTGGGTGTAGACAAGAGACAATGGGCAAAAGTCATTTATCGATTTCCAGCACTTCTTACATACAGCAGGCAGAAGGTTGAGGTGACTGTAGATTTTCTCTCTGAGATGGGTCTCTCAGCGGAGAGCATTGGTAAGATTCTAACACGATATCCAAATATTGTAAGTTACAATGTGGATGACAAGCTGCGACCCACTGCTGAGTACTTCCGTTCCTTAGGAGTTGATATCGCTATACTTTTCAATCGATGCCCGCAGACATTTGGTTCTTAGTATCGAGGCCAATTTGAAACCTGTGACAGAATTCTTTTCTGGAAAGGGGATAGCTAGTAGAGGATATTGGAAACTATGATATCACGATATGGAGCTCTATATACTTTCAGCCTGGCAGAGAATGTGATACCTAAGTGGGAGTTCTTTTTGACCATGGATTATCCAAAACAAGAGCTTGTTAAATTCCCACAGTATTTTGGCTACAGTTTGGAAGCAAGGATAAAACCAAGGTATGCACTAGTGAAGGAAGCTGGAGTGAAACTTCTGCTGAATCAAGTGTTATCCCTGTCATATCACAACTTCGACAAGGCTTTGAAAACAAAAATGAAGAAATTGCATTCGTACAGGGCCTCAAGTGACACAAATAGCTGTCAGGATCTTCAACCAGGAATTGAATGATGAGAGATCTGTGTGGACAGGATGCCATTTTCAAAGAATATCATTGTAGTGCCCTGAATAGGCCCTACACATGGCAGCCTTTTTGATGGACATGCTAAAGCTTCGTTCATGTACATAGATTGGCATGCCTAACACAATCCTGGCTAATTAAAGTACATTGACAAATTTGATCAGCTTGCTTTGCAGAACTTGGAGAGGACTTTCTGGGGTTAAACTATGGTCAACACTAGATATATCATGTTGATTGACCTGTGGAAAGGAAGAAACATCTACCATTCCTGCCAGTCCCTTTTCATCCAAAGGTTTGGTCGATTATAAGCCCTGCATTGGATTCTGATTCTCCATAAGATGAGATTATTTGATGCTCTTTCATTTCATGCAGTTCACAGTTCCACTTTGTTGTTGAATTAGAAAAATTGACTTTGTGTTTTAACAGCAGCCTAGTAGAATAATATATTTGTTTTGGGGGACCAACAGTGGAAATGACAATGTTATCAAATGTATTTTGTATTTCTTGAACCTGTATTGTTGGTTCCTTAATTTACGAGTTAACTGTAGGGGGAAAAAAGAAGGAAAATCTCGTTTGCTAATTCTGCGAAGCTCTTTGGAGAATGTTGTCCCTTGGATAATTTAGCAAATCCTGTGATGATATGTGATAGATGTGACCCCATAGATTGTGGATATTGATTATATTCCGCCAGATGTTGATTTGCTGCGGTCTTAAATAGTTGCTTCTATTTCTTTCTCCGCTCGTTTAAAATTCACGGATAAAATTAAAGTGAGAAAAATATATTTAATTTATAAACATGTAAGATAATAAAAATATAGTAACTTGTAATTATAATAAAAATACTAAAATATTTACTAAACAAATATATAAATTTGCATTGCATAAATGATTGAATCATAATTATAAAATGTATGCTAATATATAAAATAAAACAAAAAAGATACTTATTAAAGCATTTTAAAATTCATCAAGTTTTATTGTTGTCCATGATTAATTATGTCTTTAAAGGTTTTTTTTTTTCATTTGGTGCAAAAGAGTTTTTTTTCATTAAGTCTTTTAAAATTCCAATAACATTACCTTATTTAGGTACATTTCTAAATAAAATTCAACGAATCAAAAAATAATACACATTTATTCATCTAGAATGATATAAGAAGGAAGTTTAGAGAGGAAACAAATTTCAAACCAAAAAAGTAATGCTGGAAAATTAGGTGAAGGAAATTGACAAATTATATATAAAAAAAAATGCAGAATTATCCAACCTAAAACACTCTTCTTCAACCTTTTTTATAGAGAACTTTAGGAATCAAAAGTTGATGAACTTTTTCCACTAACAACTTTGATTACCTACCATGAAACTAGAATTAAACTTAAATATTTTTTTATTTAAATCAGTTGATTTTTTAGCTGAAAACATTATTGAGGTATTATTGAAAGAGTCCTAGAAAAAACGATCAGATTCTAACATTCATCGTCTAGAAGAAATACTTCTTCATGGACTAACCAAACTTAACCCTAAATTTTAGTTGGCAAAAAATAATTTTTTGTAGCCCCCAAAATATTATTTTACAAAAAAAACTAAACCCTCCTTTTGGCCTAGTTTTAACTTCTCATTATATAAACATTAAGAAAGTTTTGTTTTTTTTTTCTATGTGGGATAAAGTTCTTTTAAAGTGTTTTGAGTTTCACCAAAATATGCAAACTAAAAGTTTTGAGATTAATTACTCATTCACTAATAATTTATTTAAAATATATTAATGTTCCATGTTAAAGAGTTTATGTTGAAAAATAGATTCTAAAAAGTTTTATTCCTAAAAGTGAGTGGATCTCATTTTTAAACTTGACCTCAAACATGCCCATTAGTCATATTCTCAAATAAACTTTCAATAATCCCCCATTTAAATAGAAATTGTCTAACCAATTTAAAAATGACTTGGAGATTGATACAAAAATATTAATTTGATAGATCACTACATTAAAAGTATCTTTTGGCTTTAAACTTTCCTTAATAAAATATTATCGAATTTACTTGGCTAATTAGCGAACATGATGTCTCGAAATATTTAACCTTTTATGTAAATCAAGACAATAATATTCATATAGTTCTTTACCTAAAGATTTTCTTTAGTTCTCACTATTGTGTCCATTATGTCCCTTAACAACTTCCAGATTAATGAGTGCTTTAAAGAATTCAACTCTTTTTTAAAATTCTCAAAAAGATCATATTTTTAACTTATATAAGTGATCTTTCATTAACATTATTATGTTAGATACCATTTGGTATCCCAAAATTATCAAGAGCATTTCTCACATTTTATCTCACTACAACTAACACCTCTTTCAACATGACACAATAACTAGGAAATAATAATTTCTAAGTTCTATCAAGATTTTATATGACTTAGTTTTCCAATTTGAACCTAGATTTAGGGTCTCCAGTCAACTATGTATGATTATCATCATTACAATATTTATCTTTAAAGGCTTTAAGCCTATTACCCTTAATGAATTATATACAAGCTCTCTCGATAAACTTTTTGGTTAGTGGGCTCATAATATTTTCATTAATTTTACATAGTCAATATAAATAATATTATTCGAAAGCAAGTTTTTAACGGTATTATGTCTACGACATATATGTCTAGACTTATCATTATACATATTACTTTTCTTTTCAATTGCTGATTGATTATCGCAATAGACATAAATAATCAACACTAGTTTTTGCCGACATGAAATATCCTCTAAAATTCCAAAGTCATTTGACTTCTTCTCCATCTTTATCAAGGGCAATAAACTTTATTCCATTGTGGATATTGCTATATATGTTTGTTTAGAGGATTTCTATGACACAACTACTCCATCAAGTATGAATACATATCCAATAGTAGATTTTAAATTATTAGTATTAGATATTTAATTTGCATCATTATACCTTTCTAGTACCATTGAGGTAACTAGTATAGTGTAGCCCATAGTCTAAGATATACCTCAAATATTTGAGTACCTTTTTTTATTTTTATACAATAATCTATACTTAGATTACTAATAAATCTCCCTAATTTGCTAATTGAGTAAGCAATATCAAGCCTTTTGCAGTTCATAATGTATATTAGGCTTTTAATTATTCAAGAATATTCAAATTGGCTTTTTTCCCTTACCTCTATTCTTAGAAAAATGTACATTTATATCAATTGGTGTTTTGACAGTACTATTGTCACATTTAAAAAATTTATCAAGAATCTTCTCAGTATAATGAGATTGGGACAATATCAATCCATCAAATCTCCTGGAAATTTTTATTCCTAGTATGATATCTACAACACCCAAGTCTTTCATGTCAAACTAGTTAGTTAACATTTTCTTAGTAGACTTGATCATGTGATCATTGCTGTCTACAATTAGCATGTCTTCAACATAAAGATATACGATAATATAACCTTTATTTGTGTTTTCACATAAAAACATTTAGCAAAATTTATTGACTTCTAAGCTCATTCGACAACACAACTTTGTCAAAACTTTTATGCCATTGTTTAGGAGTTTGTTTAAAAAAAATAATGATTTGACAAACTTATATACTTTTTTTTCTTGTCCATTAATAATAAACCCCTTGGGTTGTTCCTTATAGACCTCTTCATCAAGGTCACTATTTAAGAAAATTATTTTTACATTAATTTGATGTATTTTAAGGTTGTTAATAGTTGTGATAGCTATTAACATTCGTATAGAAGTTATTATTGATACAGATGAATATGTATCAAAATAATACACACCTTCTTGTTGTCTAAATTCTTTAATAACAAATCTAGTTTTGTATTTGTCAATAGTATCATCAACTATCATCTTCCTTTTAAAGATCTATTTATGGCCTACTGGTTTACTTCTGAAAGAAAGATTTACTAGTTTATATGTATGATTATTTATAATAGATTCTATTTTATTATTGACTACTTTCTTCTAATAGAAAGCTTACAAACATGACATTAATATATTTGAGGTTTATTTTCTAACAAGTATATTAGAAAACCTGGACCAAATGTTTTGGTCATTTTTTCTTGTTTAGTCTTTTTCAGCTTAACTTCATCATCTTTCAATTGATGATAACTACTTAAACTAGCCTCAATCATTCTTTTAAGTGAATGTTTTTCTTGTGCTTCCTTTCATGAAAACACATCTTCAAAGAATAAAACATTTCTTGATTCTATAATAGTATTAGGATGAATATCCTTAATACTTGACTTATGTACAAGAAATCGATATGCACTACCATTGTAAGCATACACAATCCATAATTTTAGGTTATATCTTGATCTTTTTAGGATCAAGTACAATACTCACACTGTCGCACGTCCCCCGCGCGGCGTCGATGACAATTTTGTTCGTTCGTTTGTTCTTGATTTGGGAGTCGTCTGACATGATCAAATAGTTGATGTCTTCTCCCAAGTGTAGGAGTGTCAAAGTAATAAATAACCGGCAAGACCGGAGTCGAACCATAGGGAGGTTAATTGTATAAACTACAAATAAAGAAATAGATAATAACAGAAAAGGAGTTGAAGAGAGCTTTGAGATGTGATATTGCTGTAAGGATTTAAACAAATATAAAACAATTGTCAAGGTTAGAGGATTCACTAATGATATTTAAATAAGTATAATATAAAATATTTTTATTATTCAACTGGAAACCACACACAAAGGAGATTCCAATCGGATTATAATTTATTAACATGATTATATTAATTATCTTATTTGAGTAATGACAATACTTGTAAATGTTGTCACTTTATTCATGGTGATAACTTATGTTAACAACAAATCAAGTTCCTTTCATAGCACAGGTGTCAGTTATACCATACAATTGGGCTATGAAAGTGCCAGGTATTTGTTGTACCAAGGGTTATTCAACACAAATCTAGATTAACCATTTAACAAGTAAGGTATTCAGAATGAGTAAGATAATAAATATAAAACATGTTATCAAACATTAAAGTCCATGTTGAGTTTATACTATATTTATTCTTATACCATTAGTGTAACCTTTTCACCTTGACATAATAAACTTAGCTGAAATATGAATAAGAGAAACATAGATAAACAAGATAAGAACATAATTATATAAGTATAGTAAAGGAAATGAAAAGCATAAACAAGAGATTAAGGAAAATATAACATGGAATAAAACTTGAACATTACAAAATACAAAGAAAGAGAGTGATCTTGATCTAAACACCAAGATGCCTAAATGCATGGCAAATGCCTCCTTTTATAGGCCAAAATTCGAAACTATTGATTTGATGACTAATTGTTGAGTGGGTGGCCACCTCTTGACTTGGTAACAATCCTTATCTTCTTGTCTGTAGAAAACGTCATTGCTAACATCAGAATTTGAACAAATAGTCTGCATGAAAGTTATGGGAAATTGTCTTATCTTTCCAACAAAACAAGAATGAGATCATTTGGACTTCTAGAACTCGAGTATAGGCTTCACACTGAACAGTGTCTGGGCTGCAAGACAGATTCCGACTTCTCTGTTGTTACTATAATTTGAACTTGAAAATGGTCCTTTTGAATCTTAGACTCTTCATGCAAGTTTTAGGCCTATTTCTTAGATTTCTGTCATATAAACCAAAACTAAATCCAAGTTCTACAGCTTCAGTTATGATTCAATAACCGAATGATGTTCCAATTTGAATTCAACCAACATCTCTTTTCTAAGCTTAGCTATCTTTGTCTTCTCAATTTCAGTAGTTCAACTCATCAATTAATCATTTGATTTATGTGATAGGCTTGCATTTAAAATGAACATTTACCACAAATTAAAGGTATCTTATATTATCAGACTTGTTATTATAAAACATGCTCTAGTTAAGGAGTTATTGATACTTTAAGTGCAAAATGATGATATAAAACCTTGATAAAAATTCATTTTTAAGTACTAATCATCGTCACCTAGTATTTGATTAAAGGTTACTAGAAAACCTGAGTGTACTGGTCAACCAGCCATGCAACAAAGAGCAGATCATCAGCCAATGTGGAGAGTGAAATGATCACGCTCATGGATGGAAAACAGTGTAAAATAGGGTCTGGAATTTGCAGAAGAGGGAAGCAATGAGAGTGCTTTTGCAATCAAATATCCTTTTATTCCTCTCCTCCCAAATTATATAGACAAGAATACCAAGAGACACTCGCCTCATTCTGCCATCCGCGTTGTTGCCACCCCGACCAAGGCCCCGAATGGCACTGTTTAGAGAAGACATGCTCCTTGTAATATGCAGCCAATTTTTAATCAACCACCAGAGAAGAGAGGTCCAATGGCAACCAAAGAACAAGTGGCTATGCATGTGACTCTTCATCCACATGGTAGAAAACACAAGAGGAATCAGTTTGGAGAAAATGAAGCCGATCTCTTGTACGAAGCCTTCCCAAAACCGCCAACTATAGAATGAAGTTGTATCTAGGCATGGACTATGACTCCCAAACGACCTTTCTCTAATGCACTGGAGTACTTCGATGCCACACGAATTCATAAGCGTTGGCTGTGAATGGACCTTCAGAGCTACTCCAGTGCTCTAACAAAGAGAGAGAATAAGATGGGCCACCACTCCTCTCAACAAGTTTGTCTCTAAAGTTGATGATGGCTTTCCATAAAGGTGAGGAGCTTGGATGAGCTGCAGTGTCCCAAATGGAGTGGGAATGTAAATAGTAATGATGGACCCATTGAATCCAAATGGAATCAGCTTTAAGATGAATATTCCATATTTGTTTAGCAAGACAACTGTTATTACAGCTTTGATGTCAAAGAAACCCACACCACCTTCAGCTTTAAGAAGACAAACCGTGCGCCAAGCCACCAAAGCAAATTTGTTCCGCAAGACATTGCCAGTACACAAGAAATTACGACAGAGATAGATGATTTGCTTGATAACAGTATCGGGGACAGGAAATATGTTCAGCCAGAATTGAACCATGCCATAGAGGACTGACTTGAGCAACTCTATTCTCCCAGCATAACTGATTTGGTTATCCTTCTTTGGTAGAGTTGATGATGACAGATTGCAGCTATTCTTTTTTCACTGATCAGATTCAACTATTCATATCTAACTTTTACCTATTCTACCTCTTGCTGTGATGTCGCAGTTGTACAAATTAATTACCCTAGCTTAAAAACACACACAAGATAGTATAGAGCAAGCATGGGGTCGATCCCACAAACGAGGAAGTTTAAGATCAGATTTTTATGTTGTACGTTATGCAATTAGGGGGTTTGATTTGTAATGATCTAAACTATGACAGAAATTAAACTAGCAAACAAAATCAATTGAAACCGATATTTATCAAGAAAACAAACCTTGGTCGCAAGCACACATCCACCTATAAAAATCAGAACTGATCATAGAAACGAGACGTCAATTTATATTCTGAATATTTATCTCTTCTAAACATTGGTTAGTCAACGGATCCGCCGTATAACTAACCCTAACCATCAAACAATCACAGTGTCCACACTAGTAATTTAATTCAAAGGCAGCCTTAAGAACTAGATAAGTTGATTATCAAGAAAACATAACTGTCCGCAGTCTATTTTTGATTTGATTGAATGTTCTTCCTAAGATTAATAACGTAGATCCGCCACAATTATTAAACTCAATTGCTTCACAAGTTCTTATACCACAACTCCAGTTTTAATATCAAACTTAGCAACAGATTATCTACAATAACAACCTAGAGTCCGCTCTAACAATTAAAATAAATAATCATAGGAAAAATAAGTATAGGAGAACAAACATATTCATCATATAAACTGAAAAGAAAAGGTAAAATAAATCTCACAGTTGTTGAAATCCGAAGGTTTCTGTGTCCTTACAACCAAGAAAAAGAGTATAGCCTTGCATGTTTGTTGAACAACTAATCAAAAAGGAGGAATGCATGATTTCAGGTTTCTTAGAGGAGGGGGGTGTTTTTCTTTTCTTGGCTGGTTGCCCCCCTTCTCTTCTCTCATTCTTTTTATATCCTAGGAAACCCTAGTCTCCATTTTACAAAATAGTCTTCCCTTAAGTAGACAGTTTACATTTAAGTACTTCAATAACTATTTTCCTAAAAAATAATAAATATCCTTGTATTAAATCTACAAGCTTTGACTTAGAGGAGCTAAATTGCTGAAATAAAAACTTGGATATCGATTTAGATGTTTCGGAACATAATTTGAACTCGTTTCTTCACCAAACCTGTTTGCTGACAAAATTCAGTTGTTATCTTTAAAAAATCATATCTCTCTCATATGACATCGTATTTGGCTAAAATTTGGAGCGTTGATAGGCCTTCAAGTTAGGAATCCAAAACAATTGAGTTTGCATCAAATGGACTTCTGTAGCTCTAGATATTCAAGTCGGAATGCCCGAATGTCAACAGTGGCAGATTGCGAGATTTGACTTTGAAGGCAGCGATTTCCATGCTCTTTCTTATTTTATTTTCTTGCCTTAGATGTCTAGAAAGGTATGGATGTTAGCTTTTTAATGTAACTGAAATCACTTCATTTTGACCTCTAGAGCTCACGCTCTTCACAAAACATCGACTGAGGTGAAATCTGCTAATTACCTCCAATTTACTCCTTTTTGCATCTTTCATCCAAAAGTGCCTTCAAAACATAAAACAAAGAATATTAAGGCATTATATATATAAAACATAGGCAAAACACTAGTTAAATGTGGGTGAAACTATCGAATAATATGGTTGCACCAAATACCCCTACACTTAGCTCTTGCTCGTCCTTAAGAAATGATAAGTAAAATCAAATTAAAATTAAATTAAATCAAATCACTTTGACTAATCTCCTAATCTCCCATCAATATCCAAGAATATATGCATTATAACCAAGAATACAATCAAGAAGGATAAAGAGTATAAATTTTCATGAATTTATTTACATGCAAACTTCAAAACTCAATTAATCATCGGGATTTAAATGAAATATATGTCATACCAAAGTGATAGGTCCTCTCATTGATATACACTCCAACATTCACGTGTTTAGGGCTTATGTGTTTAAATCTCTCAAATTCAATCAATGAATATGTTCTACCATAAGCTTGCTCTTCAATCTCATCTCCATTACTAACATATTACAAGCAATGCATGAATCAAAAGGTCTTATTTTCCGGTTCTAATGAGGCTAAGGTTAAGGTGAGGTAAAAGAGAGTAAAAGAAAATATTTAAACGAAAGAAAATAGAGCATTCTGAAAAATGATATTTCAAACAAGATATTCCATCAAAGCACATAAATTTTTCATCTTTAATCACCAATGCTTAACTTCTTTTTATTTCAAGCTCTTTCAACATAAAATCTTAAGAACATAAATGAACACTTCTTTTTTCTTTTTTCTTTTCTTTTTTTTTGTTTTTCACCTTTGGTAACTTTACCCATTTTTTCATCAAGCATCACTTCTTCTTTCTTTTCACATAATTTCCAACCATAATTCCATGAGACATCACAAGTATATGTTCTACTAATCATTGGCCAGGGCAAAAAGAAAACAAATAAAAAGTTAAGGCTTATACATGGATAAAGTAAAGAAAAGATAAACAAGCTCAAAAGGGGCTCACTAAGGATAATATGTTTTAGGTTAACTTTTTGGCTCAAGTTGTTAAAATTCCTAATGTCTTTTATCATCTTCATGTATATATGTAATGGAAATGTAATCTCAACAAGATATGAAGCAAGTTCTAGAGATACATATCATTGAAAGAATGCATAATCAAATAATATAATGTTGAAGGCTCAAAAGTCAACATGGCATATTCTTAAAGTCAATCTCTAAACCAATTAAACCTTAAAACTTGCATGCACACTCCTTCATTCGATTTATATCTACATCTATCTCAATTAATTCTCATATATAATACTCATATTCTCATAAACCAATAGGAGTTCAAAAGATCAAACATAGAAATATTTTTTTTTTTGGAACAACAAAGAAAACCAAAATAAGAAAACCAACATTCTCCCAATACTCCCACACTTAAAGCACAACATTGTCCTCAATGTTGAAATAAAAGAAAAGGAATATAAGAGAATGATAAAAATAAAGTAAAATGCGAAAAATAAAAAATAAGAAAAAAGAAAGCAAATCTGAATTTTTTTTCTTTTAGCTGGACTGCCTCCATATAAGCGGTGAGTTCTACCGTCCAACCTTCATAGAAAGGTTTCAAGCGATGTCCATTGACCTAGAGTACTTTATTGGTTTCTGAACTTATAATTTCAACTGCATCATAAGAAAAACCATTAGAAACAACAAAGGGTTCAATCCATCGAGAGCGCACCTTTCTAGGAAAAAGTTTCAAATGCGAATGATAAAGGACTTTGTCTTCAACATGAAACTCTTTTCTTGTAATCATTCGTTCATAAAGACTCTTAGTCTTTTCTTTGTAAATCCTTGCATTCTCATAAGCATCATTTTGTATCTCTTCTAACATGGTTCCAGTCTTTTTGGGTACCAAAAGGATATGCACCACCCATTTACTGTCCGTATGGGGTAAATGAACCTTGCATCATGAAGGATAGTTTGCAAAGTTTGCAAATCCAATGTTGATTCATGCACGTTTTGAGGACCACATATTTGCCTCTCCATGTCTTATATCTCAGTAAAATCATAGCCATTGTTCAAAGCCACGCCTAATCCATCTTCACAATCAAAGTCAAAAACTTGGTACACACTTATCAACTTGGTCATAACATGTGATATAATAAACATTGTTGTAAGGATATTTCATTGCATCATGAAAATTAAATTCAATCTTTTCATCTCCTACTTCCATAGACAAAGTATCCTTACCACAATCAATTTTCATATTAGCAGTTTTCAAGAATAGTCTCTTAAACAATATAGGAGTGTTGTTTAATGAATCACAATAATCATGTTCCATATCAAGAATATAAAATCACATGGAATAACCAAACTATCAATCTTGACTAGGACATCTTCTATTACACCAAGTGAATAAACAAAACTACGATCTGCAAGTTGTATTACAATACTAGTTTTATTCAAAGGCTGGAGACTAAAAGAATCATAGACATTTTTAGGCATAACATTAATGGATACACCTAAATCGCATAAGGCCTTTTTAAAACTAGCATTACCAATAACACATGGGATAGTAAACGCACCTAGGTCTTTTTGCTTCAGAGGTATATTCTTTTGAACAACAACAGATACAACTTCACCCATAAACTTACCATTTCATGACCTTTCAGTTTGAAAGCTCTCTTGATAGCACACAACTCCTTCAAGAATTTGGCATACTTGGGAATTTGCTTGATAGCATTAAGCAAAGGAATGTTGAGTTCTACTTTCTTGAAAACCTCTAAAATCTCTTTTTCTTTGTCATCTTTCTTTGACCTAGAAGAACTCATAGGAAATGGTGGAATTGTTTTAAAACTGGAATTCATTGAGTGAGGAGTTACCTTTGAAGTGTTGGTGTTGTTTCGGTTTGTGGAGGAGGAGAAGGATGTTTCTTCTTTGTACTAATTTGGTTTCTATCTCTTCTTCTTCCTCCATCTCAATTTGTTTCGACCTTTGCTCTTCAAGTTCTATCCCACTTCGCAGCATGATCGCACTAACATTCTCTTTTGGATTCAATGCTTGGGAGGGCAATTTTTCATTTATTTGTGCTTCCAATTTCCCTACACTTGAATCTACTTGCCCTATTTGCTTCTCCAAGTTGTGAATACTTGACTTTGTTTCCTGTTGAAAAGACATGAAATTTTATTGCAAGGTCACGGTGTTAAAAGCCAAAGTTTTCATCATCTCACAAAGATCATCACTGGATGACGACCCCATAACATTGGAGTTTGTGAACAGAAAGGGTGTCTTGCTTGATAATTATGTTGGGGCTGAAATTCATAGGGATGGAATTGCTGGCCTTGATTGCCTTGTTGAGGCTGGTTCCCATAACGTAGGTTGGGATGATCTCTCCATCCAGGATTGTACGTGTGGGAAAAAGGATCATACTTACGCTGAAGCTGTCCATTGAATGCTCCATCAACTACTCCATCAACTACATTAGATTGTTCAACGTAATCTTCTTGCATTGTTGGGCATATATCCGAAGCATATCCATGTAAGGAGCATATGCTACAAACTTTCACCTGTTGTACATTGCCACAAGCCAAAGAACACACAAGACAAGTAAGATCATTAACTTTATTCTCAAGGTTAGAAATACTTACCTTATTTACTTGTTTTCTTGGGAAGTCTCCACGTGTGCCAAATTGTTTTGAGTTGACTGCCATATTTGAGATCAATTGGTGTGCAACCTCGGGTGTCTTGTCTACCAATGCCCCTCCACTTGCCGCATCAATGATACTACGGTCAGTAGGCATCAATCCTTCATAGAAATATTGAATGAGTAGCTGATCAGGTATTTGATGATGAGTGCATTGAATGCAGAGTTGCTCAAATCTTTCCCAATACTCAGAAAGTGTATCTCCATGAGATTGCCGAATCCCACATATTTCGTTCCTTATGTTGGCAACTCGAGATGCTGGGAAATACTTTTCCTTGAAAATCTTCTTCATGCCATTCCAAGTTTCAATGGAACCTGAGAGAATAGAGATAAACCACATCTTTGCTGCCCCTTTTAAAGAGAAAGGGACAGCTTTCAACTTAACATGTTCTTCGTCAACTCCATTCGGTTTCACGCCAACACAAACCATATGGAACTCCTTGAGATGAGTATGATAATCTTCTCCAGCAAGTCCATTGAATATTGGAAGTAAATGTATAAAACCAGACTTTAGCTCAAAGTTGGCATTGTTGTCGAAGTTTATGCACAATGGTTGATTCTCCAAGTTCGGAGCAGCAAACTCCTTGAGTGTCTGTTGTCGTGCAACAACCATGGTGTTGACGCGAGCTTCCTTTCGTAACCTGGATTTCAATCCCAACAGAATTATCAAGCAAGACAGCCCCCTCCAATGTTACGGGGTCGTCATCCAGTGATGATCTTTGTGAGATGATGAAAACTTTGGTTTCTAACACTATGACCTTGCAACAAAATGTCATGTCTTTTCAACAGGAAACAAGGTCAAGTATTCACAACTTAGAGAAGCAAATGGGGCAAGTAGCTTCAAGTGTGGGGAAATTGGAAGCACAAATGAATGGAAAATTGCCCTCCCAAGCATTGCATCCAATAGAGAATGTTAGTGCGATCATGCTACGAAGTGGGAAACAACTTGAAGAGAAAAGGTCGAAACAAATTAAGATGGAGAAAGAAGAAGAAATAGAAATCAAATTGAGTACAAAGAAGGAACATCGTTCTCCACAAACTAAAACATCGACCAACACTCTAAAGGTAACTCCTCACTCAATGAATTCCAATTTTAAAACAATTCCACCCTTTCCTGTGCGTTCTTCTAGGTCAAAGAAAGAGGACAAAGAAAAAGAGATTTTAAATATTTTCAAGAAAATAGAACTCAACATTCCTTTACTTGATGTTATCAAGCAAATTCCCAAGTATGTCAAATTCTTGAAAGAGTTGTGTACTACTAAGAGAGCTTTCAAACTGAAAGGTCATGAAATGGTAAGTATCGATGAAGTTGTATCTGCTATTGTTCAAAAGAATATGATTTTGAAGCAAAAAGACTCAGATGCGTTTACTATCCCATGTGTTATTAGTAATGCTAGTTTCAAAAGGGCTTTGTGCTATTTAGGTGCATCCATTAGTATTATGCCTAAACATGTTTATGATTCTTCTAGTCTTGAGCCTTTGAATAAAACTAGCATTGTAATACAACTTGCGGATCGTAGTTTTGTTTACCCACTTGGTGTGATAGAAGATGTCGTAGTCAAGATTGATAGTTTGGTCATTCCATGTGACTTTTATATTCTTGATATGGAACATAATTCTTGTGATTCATCAAACAACACTCCTATATTGTTTGGGAGACCATTCTTGAAAACTGCCAATACAAAAATTGATTGTGGTAAGGATACTTTGTCTATGGAGGTAGGAGATAAAAAAATTAAATTTAATTTTCATGATGCAATGACATATCCTTATAACAATGTTTATTCCATCACATGTTATGACCAAGTTGATAAGTGTGTGCAGCAAGTTTGTGATTTTGATAGCGAGGATGGATTAAGCGTAACTTTGAGCTATGACTATGATTTTACCAAGATAAAAGAGATGGAGAGGCATATATGTGTTCCTCAAAATGTGCATGAATCAACATTGGCCTTGCAAGCTTTGCAAACTGTCCCCCATGATGCAAAAGTCATTTACCCCATCATAGATAGTTAATGGGTGAAGCATATCCTTTTGGTGCCCAAAAAGACAGGAATCACATTGGAAGAGATTTGGAATGATGATTATGAGAATGCAAAGATTTACAAAGAAAAAAATAAGAGTTTTTATGACCGAATGATTACAAGAAAAGAGTTTCATGTTGGAGACAAAGTCCTTTTTTATCATTCGCGTTTGAAACTTTTTTCTTGGTTGGACGATAGAACTCACCACTTCTGAGGGGTTAGCTTAACCAATCTATGAAGAATAAACATGTCACATGTCGAGCCAATGACATAAAACAAAAACGCTTACTGGGAGGCAACCCAGCAAAAAGAAAAAATTCAGATTTGCTTTCTTTTTTCTTATCTTTTATTTTTCGCATTTTACTTTATTTTTATCATTCTCTTATATTCATTTTCTTTTATTTCAACAATGAAGACAATGTTGTGCTTTAAGTGTAGGGGTATTGGGAGAATGTAGGTTTTCTTATTTTGGTTTTCTTTGTTGTTCTAAAAAAACAAAACAATTTCTATGTTTGATTCATGCATTGCTTGTAATGTGTTAGTAATGGAGATGAGATTGAAGAGCAAGCTTATGGTAGAACATATTCATTGATTGAATTTGATAGATTTAAACACATAAGCTCTAAACACATGAGTGTTAGAGTGTATATCAATGAGAGGACCTATCACTTTGGCATGACATAGATTTCATTTAAATTCCAATGATCAATTGAGTTTTGAAGTTTGCATGTAAATAAATTCATGAAAATTTATACTCTTTATCATTTTTTATTGTGTTCTTGTTTATAATGCATATATTCTTGGATATTGATGGGAGATTAGGAGATTAGTCATAGTGATTTGATTTAATTTAACTTCAATTTGATTTTACATATCCTTTCTCGAGGATGAGCAATAGCTAAGTGTAGGGGTATTTGGTGCAACCATATTATTCGATAGTTTCACCTATATTTAACTAGTGTTTTGCCTATGTTTTATATATAAAATACCTTGATATTCTTTGTTTTATGTTTTGAAGGCACTGTTGGATGAAAAATGTAAAAAGGAGTAAATTAGAGGTAATTAGCATATTTGACCTTCAATCGATGTTTTATGCTGATCGTGAGCTCTAGAGGTCAAAATAAAGTGATTCCAGTGACATTAAAAAGCTAACATCCATACCTTTCTAGACATCTAAGGCAAGAAAATAAAATAAGGAAGAGCATGGAAATCGCTGCCTTCAAAGTCAAATCTCGCAATCTGCCACTGTTGACTTTCGAGCATTCCGACTTGAATATCTAGAGCTACAGAAGTCCATTTGATGCAAACTCAATTGTTTTGGATTCCTGACTCAAAGGCCTATCAACGCTCCAAATATTAGTCAGAAACGATGTCATATGAGAGATATATGATTTTTCCAAAATGACAACTGAATTCAGCCAACAAACAGGTTTCGTGAAGAAACGAGTCCAAATTATGTTCCGAAGCATCTAAACCGATATCCAAGTTTTTATTACAAAGGTTGTCTTCTCCTCATCCTCATGTGTCATTTTTATCTGATTGTAGCCTGAAAATCCATCCATAAAAGAATAGGTGGAGCTGTGTGCTGCATTGTTAACTAATATATCTATGTGTGGTAGAGGAAAATCATCTTTTGGGCTACCCCGATTTAAGTCCCTAAAGTCCACACAAACTCTGATTTTACCTTCCCTTTTGGGTACCACCACTATATTTGACACTCATTGTGGATACTTGACTACTTTCACAAACTCAGCGTTCCATTGTTTTTTGATTTCTACTTATACATGGATTAAAACCTCTGGATGAGTTCTTCTCAACTTCTGTTTAATCAGCTTGCATCCTTCCACCAGCGGTATCCTATGTACTATGATATTCGTATCCAAACCAGGTATATCCTCATAAGACCAGGCAAAGACATCTACATAATCTCGAAGTAGTGCAATCAACTCTTCTCTCTTCAGGGGTGATCAAAGTCCCTATCTTCAGCTCTCTCTTGATTTCTTCATTACCCACATTTATGGTTTTAAGCTCCTCTTTAGCGGGCCTTCAAGCTGCTTGGTGTTGTTCTATTAATTTTTTAAATTCCCTAATGTTATTTTCCTCTCATTCTTCCTCTTCTATAGCTACTATGTATTCTTTAAAGTTTGGCCATTCATTCTCAATGTAAAGTGCAGGTGTTGTTGTGGAAGATCCGCTTTCAGGGTTCCTGAAAGCGAGAAGTGATGTGTAAATGCACAGTAAGACATCAAGATGAATTTTGAAAATGCATGATCTCATTAAAAGGAAAAGATTGGCTCAAAAACAAAGATAAAATCAATTGACATCTTGAGCCTCGATTGTCAATAAATAAAAACAAATCAAAACAAAAAAAAGGCAAACAATATAGATAATATTATAATACAACAATCATTGTTGATTACATTTTGAACACCAATGGAGCTTCTTGGGTCTCCCAATTCTAGAACTTCTCTCTTTCAGCTAGCTTTCAAACGAAAGTCTTGGCGGTAACTTCTTCCAGAGTGTAGATGGTTAATTGCGGCAGCTCTTCATCCCTTCTTCCGGATTCAATCTTCTCAGCAATGTCCTCAACTTGATCTTCCTCCAGAGTGTTTATGTTTATTGAAGAAAGCTTCTGAAGAAGGTTTTCATGTCCCTTATCAGGTTGCATCACATATACGGCCTTTGGGAATGAAATCCTGATTAGAGGGATGGCTAAGTTTTCTTCTTCAGACTTCATTCCTTCAATCTTAGCAACTCTCTTCTCCCTTCTTGCACCAATAGCTCGCTTGTAATCCTCTTTTCTAGGCTTATATCCAAGCCCAAACCTCTATTCTGCAGCTTTCAGCTTTATTATATCAATCCATTCAAGTCTTCCTTTCTCAACGTCATATGGGAAAGGAATCTTGTGCTTCAAAAAGCTTTTAGCGGCCATTTTAGTGGCCTCCGAGATTTCTGGTTTCCTCACCAGTGTTCTCGAGCACCCACTCGGTATTCACAGGTGCTTAAAGGGAAGGAAAGGGGGCTAGAACAAGTGGGAAGAAACTGACATAAAAAAAAACAAAGGAGGAAGAAGAAAGAAAAAACGAGAGAAAGAGGGAGGGTAAATACTACCAAACTATCCAGACCTACTTAGAGTTGAAAGGTATGGGTCATGTAGTCTCCTTTTGCCCCCTTGTTCTTCAAACCCAGAACTGAAAATGATGAAGGATCCCTAAGAAAAATTGACCTAAACCCTTTAGGCTAATTGTAAAGGAAATTGAATACAACTAAGGACAAAATGAGACCAATTTTGAGAGCTTCTAAGGATAATGAATAAAATGGAAAGAATAAAACTTGGTAGAGGGCCGGCCACCGTATTGGGACTGGCCAGAATGCATTGTGTAAGAAGATGCATGTGTTCATGTTAAAATCATGTGACTTGGCTGGGATTTGATGACAGATGTGTGCTGGAATTGAAAATGCATGTGTGATCATGTTAAAATCATGAAACTAGCAGGGATTTGATGATATATATTATGCTGGAATTGAGAGTGCATGTATGTGTTCATGTTAAAACCATGTAACTCTACTGGGATTTGATGATATACTATGTGCTAGCATTAAGAATGCATGTGTGTGTTCATGTTAAAACCATGAAACCCTGTTGGGATTTGATGATATATTCTGTGCTGGAATTGAAAATGCATGTGTATTCTGCAGCGAATTTCAAATTCGCTGCCGAAATTGAGTTGGTTGCAGCGAATTAACATTCGCTGTCGAATTGTGTGTCCTGCAGCGAAGTTGGGATTCGTTGTTGAAATTGTATTGTCTGTGTAATTCACTGCCAAAATTGAGTTATTTGCAGCAAATTAACATTCGCTGTTGAATGGTGTCCCGCGGCGAAGTTGGGATTCTCTGTCGAATGGTGTCCCGCGGTGAAGTTGGGATTCGTTGCCGAAGTTGTATTGTATTTTTTTTAATTCACCTGGTGTAATGAATCCTCTATTGATTACTTAAATATATTTATATAGTTCATATATATACCTAATATCTACTCATTTGTTACCCTTGATTAGGATAACATGTAGCAGAATCAAAACATGACTCTCTATATAAGATAACTTAATAATCTCAAATCTAAGGATCAATTATACAACCGTCATGTGAGCCTTTTCATAGACATATGTGAACTCACCATATGAGATTCTTATGTGAGTCAATTCAATGTATAATTGTGTATGTCATCCAACAAACACATACATTTTAGTTTTAGGTATCCCTCATACCTCAACTTATGAGAACAACTGTTTTTTTTCATATAAAAAAAACCATAATATATATTAGCCTCAACAGCTCTAATTAATGTCTAGTTCTAATACAGCATTGACCATGAATATTTAGAAATAATGTTTTGATCTAATAGAAATCCCATAATTATAACTTCATAATTTCCTTTGCAAAACATTTTTGTTTCAAGAACTTTATTTTTACTTTAGATTCATTAATTAAACATATAATGAATATTAAAAATAAATAAACCTTTATTAATAAATTAAATATATTTACCTGAACAAAATCAATGTAATGTGTAACAAACTGATTGACCGACTAAAGACATGTACACAAATAAACCTCCCATTATTCTGATCTCTCCTTACATGTCACCTTGGAACATACAGACCAAGCTCTAAAGAAATGAACACCACAAACACAGGATCAGATAACAGACAAGCGCCCTCTTTAAGGAAAGAACAAGACATCGACATAAATTAACAAAACAACTCTTTTTATATTGCAAGCTTAACGCATGTGATAATCCTAAGAAAACTTTCTATATCGTGTTATTTATGGAACCACGAATTCCATAGTGATCATAGAACTTCCTTTCATAATTTTCTATAAATGACTGAATGCATAGAATCTAATAATTGTCACATGAAACATCATCCAACGAAGTTCCACATTGTTTTCAAGTCATAGATTGTATGGTTGATTGACAAGACCCACGTCCAAAAACAGCAAACATGTCTCACGTACAATCAACTCCATCTGGGAATGTAGCAGTTAAGTTACCAAGGTATTCTAAATTCCTCACAAATACATTACTTGATGTGCATAAAGTTCAAGCTTGTTATAAAGGAAAAAGAAAAGGACTCAGTGACAGCCTCATTGACCTTTTTGAAACCGTCTGACCAGCTTCACATTTTAACAACACACTAGCTTGTCAATTCCTCTAACATAATTGACAACAGTTTTTTGTGATATGTGTTTCAGAATTAACAAAATGATCTCACTAACATCTTCTAACCTTTTTCGTTGTATGATAGACTAAATTGTTCTGAAAACCATCAAAGTTTATTGTTTTGGTTGGTAACCAAATGAGTATAGAAACCAGTTATCCTCTGATTGAATACTTTTAGTACAGAAAGTTAAAATTGAGTTTAGCTGAAAAGATCGCAAACTATCCCAGTAAAAATTACCAATAAAACAGAAAGCGGATTCTAACAAATCAAGAACACTGGTCGCTCCTAAGTTACACTGACGCAAGAGAAGCCCATGCATGCTACGTTTAAGGGCTAGTTTAACATCATCCAAACAAGTTTAGAAAGCAGCATTGACATGGGCATACATCAACACGGAACGAAGGCCTCTATTTTGATATAACCAAATATTTTTAAGATGATTAAAAAAGCAATCATAGTTTCATACTTGACAACGATGCAGACAACAAGTCCCCGGTTTTTTTCTTTGAATTATGTGCCTGCAGGAACCAAATATTCCAGTCAGATTGCGTTAAAACCGATTAAAGCACTCTCAATTCTCATCCCGCTCAACACCCTCAATTTGTCTTAACAACGTAATGCCAGCTTAATGTACAAAAAATGAGCCCAATAAGCTCAAGCAAAGATACAACCTGGATAAAGAATCTTAATTTTAGCACTAGCACTAGACTCTTCAATTTCTAATTAATACCTTGATCAAATTTATATACTAAGTAAGCATTAACTCGCCACGTCAAACCCAAACTAAACTTGTAATTCTTTAACTGCAAAAACTTCTTTTTTCAGCAATTTTCAGTACTACATCCATTGGAATTTTAAATTCCAATTTCAAAAAGATAAATCGAATTGAATTAAACGCTTCATTATTCATTCACGAAATCATAGGAGAAATTAAACATTTCCAGAATGAAGAAGAAAAATTCAATTCAACAGCTGAAAGGGGGGGGGGGGGGGGGGGGGGGGGGGTACTCACTAGAGAAACAATAAAAGCTAGTATTAGAGGCCGGGAGAGGTGCAGCAGAGTGTACCCTGAGAGAGCGCTCGGAAATTCCTGGATGTGGTACTTAAGCATGATGTCATCCTCGACGCCGCCACCGCGCTGTGTAGTGGCAGCAGCGACTGAACGCATCCCAACTCACATGGTGCCCTACGGACACACAAAATCAATGAGTTAATAAATTTAAAACACACCCTATATATACATACATAAAGTTATAGATATATACGTGTATCCGTAAGAGTGAGTTTAACCTGGAAAAGGAGAATCGAGAGGAGGTTGGTGGTTTGGATGGGAGAAGGAAGTGAGGAGCGGTGGCAGATCTGGTGGGGGTGGAGGGAGATTTAGGAGCCTTAGATGATCTGATGGCTGATTTGATGGACGATAGAGATGATTTGGAGATAAATTTCCTGCAAGATGAAGAGGAGGAGGCCATTGAATTAATGGAATGAAAATGAAAGTAAGCCTATGAGGGTTTACTTAGGGTTTATGAGAGAAACGGCCAAATACAAGACCAGAACTGGAGAAGGATTGCTTGGGTAAGGCCGGGCTGGACGAGGCTTGGCTTTGCTTTGCTTGGGTTAGTTGAGGTTGCATCTAATAGTAATTAATTATGAAATACACATTCCCATGTTTTTCATTCAAGACCTAAAATTAAAAATATTTTTGGTAACTGAAAATTATTGCAGTTTACAGTTTTACTTTCCAGCTAATTACATACCGGGATAGATAAAAGGGAATGTTCTCTTCTTGATTTTGAATTTTGGAATCAACTTTAAAACGAATTTAATTAGAATGAATGCATTTGAGAATTCTCCTTAAAAAAATAGATTTAATCCCAATTAATATATAAATTTATATATTTATAAGGTCTTAGATATTTATTATCTAATTATTATTTATTATTTAATAAATAATATATATATATATATTAATTGGGATTAAATCTATTTTTTTAAGGAGAATTCTCAAATGCATTCATTCTAATATCAATATTGATACAAACACTTTCCAATAAAATCCGAATAAATTTAATAATATTTATACCTACTCGTTTTACTCATTATTTATATACTAAAATAACTATATTAAAAATATTTTAAATAAGATAATATACATATAATAATTTTGGATTGGATTAAATTACATATCCTACTCTCCTGGATCTTTCATAGAAAAACATAACCACATACAGATTTTATGAAAGAGTGACCGATGAAATGACAACATTCATACACTTACACTATGTATTGTATTTGATTTTATACTATGTATTGTATTTGATTGTTAAGAACAAATATTAAAAACATAACAATAAATATAGCGTCAATAAATGTCAATATCTTTAGCAAATGCATCATAACCTTTTGCATCAAGAAAATCATTTAAGAAATTGATCTTGTCTTGAATTCCACCAATTCAAATTGTACTCGATTTATAAATTGAAAGTATAGACACCTCATGGTGCTAAGCCACTGGACATACATAATTGTATTGTGTGTGTGTGTTTGCGTTTATTAGCTAATGGATTGACTAGGGGGACTCAAACCTATAATCATCCTTTACAAACACCAAGAATATGATATGATATATTAAAATCTTTTCTTACTGATAATGGTTTTAATATTAGTAAAATTGACATCATTTTTTTCACAAAGAAAACAGGTAAGATATCTTGCTTGTAAAAATATATGATGATGATATTATATTCGATGGTACTAACAAAACTCTTTGTAAGGAATTTACAAAATGCATGCATGAAGAATTCAGAATGAGCATGATAGGAAAATTAAAATTTTTTCTTGAATTGCAAATCAAGCAAACAAGAGATGATGTCATCTTCATCAACCAAAGTATGTATATCAAGGATTTACTAAAGAGATTTGGGATGGTACATGTCAAAGAAGCCGACACGCCTATATGAACATCAACCAAGTTTAATATGGATGAAAATGTTAAGAATATAGACATCATCAAATATTGAGGTATGATTGGCTCACTTTTGTATGTAACTGTAAGTAGACCCGATATTATGTTTTGTATTTGTTTATGTGCACGTTTTCAAGCATGTCCTAAAGAATCCCGTATAACTATTAATAAACATATTTTTAGATATTTGCATGGTATAATTAACTTAGGGTTATGGTATTCAAAAGGAAACGAGTTGAGTTTGATTAGCTATTCGAATGCTGATTTTGCTGAGTGTAAGGTTAATAGAAAAAGTACTAGTAGAACATGTTATTTTCTAGGATCATCACTAGTATCTTGGTCAAGTAAGGAACAAAACTCGGTAGCCCTATCAACAACTGAAGCAGAATATATAGAAGTTGGTAGTTGTTGTGCACAAAACTTACGAATGAAACAAACCTTAAAAGACTTTGGACTTAATTTTGATTATATACCTATTAAGTGTGATAACACTAGTGCACTAAGTCTGTTTAAAAATCCTATAGAACACTCACGTACAAAACATATTAAAGTGAGACATCACTTCCTAAGAGATCACATGATGAATGGTGATATTGTTCTTGAGTTTGTAAACACAAAACATCAACTAGCAGATATTTTTATAAAGCCTTTAAGGTAAGGATCACTTTTGCGAAATAAAAAGGAATTTAGGCTTTATTCAAGCTAATGACATTTGAGGTTTTATCTTTGCATATATATTTTTTTTAGAAATAAGTTAGACATAATTAAGTGATAAAATATATACCCCTTAGCATGAAAAATTTGTTTTGCTGCAAAAATCATTGCCAATGCAACTTTGGGATAAATTGGTCAATTGGTTTGTCATACCAATGAAACCGATTGAAACAAAGAAACAAAGTATTTGCTACTGTATGAATAGTAACATTTTGAGGTTTCAGATAGGTTCTATTTTTTGGTCTATAAGTTGAACAAAAAGGTATATTTGGACTCATAAAATATATCTAAAAGAGAAAATACAGAAAAATCTGAATTTTGTGTGAATCGATCGATCAATTCACACAAGTAGATCAACCGACTGACCGATTAAGACAAAGCACAGATAGTTTGGCTACTCCAAAAATTTTAGTTTTTAACCCCTTGATTTCCTTGGGTTTTGGACATAATTCTTACATGAAAAGGATCTCTTTTAAATGTATAAGAAGGATCAAAGAGAAAATTGAAAAATTTCAAGCTTGAGGTTGAACCAGTCTATTAGTTTAATTAACTAAAGGCAACTGGTCAACCAATTTGCATGGCAGTATAAATATTGTTATTCTTTTCCAACAGCTCATAAAATCTTCAAATCAATTTTGAAAACCCTAACTCGAAACCCTCTCTACAGATCTCTCAAATTTCAACAACACCTAACCTTTTCGAGTCAACTTCTTCAAGTTTCAAAGGGTATGGCACCTAAGAACCGTTCCTAGGATGTTGAATCAATGAGAAAACAAGCCAATGATCCTCCTTCGCTTCCAAGTGACAATGTAGAAAGGTATATGACTATTTTATAAAATAGAGTTGTTGCTATTGAAAGATGCATAGGAGATGATTTAAATGAATTTGAGATAGAATCATTGATTAATGAAATGGGTTGGAGTATGATTTATAATATGAAAAAAAACTCATACTAGTAGTCTTCAAAATAAGAGTATATAGTTTAATTGTGTTATATTAGCCAATATTTTGGATATTAGTAATGATGGTTGTCATGTTGTTGAGATGAAGATTATCCCTATTATTGATGGATTTGTGTATGATGATATGGTCATAATGCACACTTGTAGACATGATTTTGCACCAGATGCTAAAATTAAAAGTCAAGACTTGATGTTTAGGCCTAGATTGCTACATAAGATCATAACACATAATATCTTGCCCAAAAAAAAAGGCATTATAAGGATGTTATTTTTATAGATATATGCTTGATTGACTGCATGATTAGAAGAAGGCCTATAAACTTGCCATATATAATGATAAATAATATGTTTATGGCATACAATCAAAACCAAAAGTCATTACCCTATGATTAATGTTTAACCACCATTTTTTAGCATTTTGATATTGTGCTAATAAGTATGGATAGGACACCGTATTCTAAGCATAAAATCCTTACTAAAATGAAATTTGTATTAATCGAGGAAGGTGCTTGGGTCACTAGAGACCAAGTGGAAGCTCATGGTGAGGAAGAGCATGATGAAAAAGAAGAAATGCATGTTAGTAGTGATAATGAGTTTGTTGATATGTTTGAGACACCACCTAAAACTTCCTCCTCTAAAGATGTTGGTACTAGTTCATAGAGATCTAGGATGGAAGATCGCATAACAGACGGATGTGAGCTATCTTCGAGACTCTCAAGTGCATATCATAACTAATCAAGAGCATATGGCCAACAACTTATAAGATATAAAAACCATAATGGTAAATCTACTTTCTCGATATCCACCACCCTAAAAGATTGTACCAAAAGCATTTTCCCATTTTCATGTTTTTGTATTTTCTTTCCATAATTACAACGTATATTCCATTTTGAACATTATGGCATGTTTTTATATTCAATTTTCCTATGTTTTATGCTTTTCTATTACTTTTCGTTGATGACAAAGAAGAAAGATTTAGAGAAAAAAGAGAATAGATATAAAACAATTCATATTGGTTATATCAATTAGGGGGAGAAACACACACACACACACACATAGATTCTTGATAATTGTTAAAGTCTCCAAGGTGAACTATATTGCAAAATATAAGGGGATATTTTTTTATATCTATACTTATCAATTAATTGTCATCATAAAAAAGTAGAAGATTGTTGACCTTTAGGTCACATATTAATATTTATATATTTTGATGATAACAATTAAATAAATATAGACAAATGATATGCTTTATTAAGAATAAGTTTAAACAGGTTTTATATGAATATGAAATTAACACGCATGAAAAATTAAATGAAAAAATCAATCAACAAATCCAAGACACAAAACAAGTGAAGACTTAGTTCTTAAGGATTCATTTTAGTGTAAATTATATAAATCTTTATACTTTGATAACACAAATTAAAATGAATTCACACACTTCACATTGCATGCATTATAGGATTGAAATGGCATTAAGTCAGCTCAAGATTCACTAGGTTTAAATTTGTCAAATTTGAATTTTAAAGTTGAACCGGTCATCCGCTTGGCTATATCAAGTGAATCGATCAACCGCTTGTTCATTTAGGATAAACACCTAGAAATCTGCAGGAACCAGTCGACTGATTAAATTAATCAATCTGAATCAGTCGACCGTTTCATCTATCAAATGAACATTATATATATATATATATATATATATATATATATATATATATATAATTGCAAAATTAAATATAGAATTTTAATATATATTCTGTTATAATTTTTATAATTTATAATTTAATTTTAAAAGGATTAAAATTTAGAATAAACAAATGAGGGTTTGATTTTTTTTATCGAGGATGCAATTCAATAATGTATAGAAGAATTAAGGGCTATAATTAATATTTGTTTTGAATATGAAACAAATCACATAATATTTAGTCAATCCTTCTTGATTTTAAACTTAATCAAATTTTGAATTTAAATAAAAGGATAGAATGTTTAAGACTGTGAATTCCATATCATTTAGGATTACTGTATTATATAAACAGATCCTACTGCACTATTAAAGAGGGGGTTATAAAAAAATCAGAAATCTCTTGACTTAGCGGAGTTCCTCCAAGTTAAATAAATGTACAGGGCTAATTAATTTTCTGATTCTGGGACACAAAACCGATCCAGTTCCTCCCCACAACCCTTCCTTTCCGATTGCCATACACATCATCACAAATACAAACACTACGCCAGCATCCTCATTCTCTTCACTTCCAGCCATCGTGATTTCCATAGCCACCATTTTCTCCATTTTTTCAGCTCGAAATCAGCCCCAAAACACGTGATAGGTCCCAATCAAGCTATGACTATGTAATGCAGAATTTATTCTACTTGAGGTGAGAATTAACCTCAAGAATTGTATTTGAATGAAATAAGTTGCTCTTTTTTGATTTCCCAAAGGGTCTTTTTATACAGGAAAGAAACTAACAAACATTCCTAATTCTGAGATCGTATCCCTCAGAATCAGGACACTACCTTCTACTGGCAATCAGCCACTTCGGCATTATTGAAAGTCAAATAACTAATAGACCTATTCTTAAGCACATAGACCTATTCTTAAGCACGCATGCTTTGTGGGCATGACTAACAAGTTAGACCATGTCCTTGGTCACATGTCCATGCGTAACAGCAAACAATTAATCGAAATACTTTGGGTTTTTTACTGCTACCCTTGCAGATCTTCGTGGTTCACTTTGTGGCTCATCAATACTCCCCCCTGTGACACAAACCTTGTCCTCAAGGTTGAAATTCATGAACTTGTCGCGTAATTCCTGAGTGATTTCCCATGTAGCATCATCACGTGGAAGCCGCTTCCATTGGATTAAACTTTCCTCAATAAATTTAGATCCACGTTTTACCCAGGGAGTATCTAACACACACTTCGGTTCCAGGAGCAATTCCCCATCATCTGCTACTGGGGGCAGGTCAGTGTGAGTAGTAATGTGATCTCCCACCATTTTCTTTAAAAGAGAGACATGAAAAATGGGGTGAATGCGAGAGCTGGGGGGAAGATGGAGTTTGTAAGCAACATTTCCAATCTTTTCTTCCACGAGATAAGGCCCATAAAATCTGCTTGCAAGTTTTTGATAAGCTCGCTTAAATACGGACTATTGATGATAGGGATGTAGTTTGAGAAATACCCTGTCACCGACCTGGAACTCAACATCTCTGCGTTTGGCATCAGCTTGTTGTTTCATACGATTATTTGCAGCATGAAGATAGCTCTTAAGTTGCTGAAGCAGAGCATCTCACGAAGCTAAGTTCTTGTCAACTTCGTGTACTGGACAAAATCCTTCATGGTACTGAGGAATCGTTGGTGGTGGTCTTCCATAGAGAGCCTGGAATGGGGTCATACCTGTTGAGGCATGATAGGTGGTGTTGTACCAAAATTCAGCCCAAGGTAGAAATGAATACCACTTACGGGGTTGTTGGTAAGTAAAGCAACGTAAATATTGCTCAATGCATCGATTGACGACCTCCATTTGTCCGTCAATTTGCAGATGGTAAGCTGAACTCATCTTCAATTTGGTGCCGGACAATTTAAAAAATTCTTGCAAAAAATGACTGATAAACACGAGGTCCCGATCACTCACAATAGACTGAGGCATGCCATGGAGCTTGACAATGCCAGTAATGAAAATTTCAGCCACCATTTTAGCGGTATATGGGTGCGCCAGAGCCAAGAAATGAGCCGATTTACTCAATCTGTCAACAACAACCAGAATTGTAGTTTTGCCAGCTGAGGGGGGAAGACCATCAATAAAATCCATCGTAATGTCATCCCAAACTTGACACGGAATTGGAAGAGGTTGCAAAAGACCTGCTGGTGACAGTGTGTCATTTTTAGTGCGTTGGCAGATTTCACATGCTGCCACATACGTCTTCACTGCTTGGAACATGGAGGGCCAATAGAATTGCTGTGCCAACCGTTTGTAGGTACGTAAGACACCAGAATGGCCACCACTGAGAGAGTCATGGAATTCATGGAGCAACTGGGAAATTATTTGGGAATGTGGTGGCCCCACCACCCGATGCTTGTAGCAGACCAACCCATTACGCCAGCTGTAGGGAGCCCCGGGATTTGCAGTAGCCTTGTTGCTGATTGTCAACATGTAGGGGTTGCCGCGAGCCTCAGCTTTGATTGAGTCCCATAATGAAGTGTGAGAGATAGATAAATTATCCAGGCGTGGACTGCCTAGTACCCGTGAGAGAGCATCAGCTGCATTGTTATCCCGACCCGGTCTATAAATTATCTCATAATCATAACCAAGCAATTTTGTTACCCATTTTTGTTGCTCAGGTGTCACTATACGTTGATCCAACCAATATTTGAGGCTGCGCTGGTCGGTTTGAATGAAGAACTTCCTTCCCAGCAGAAATGGTCTCCATGTTTGAATGGCATGAATGATGGCCAGCATTTCTTTAGCATACACCGACCATGATTGTTTGGTAATACCCAATGCGCGGCTCATGAATGCGATAGGCTGCCCTTGTTGACTCAAAACAGCCCCGATGCCAGTACCAGACGCGTCTGACTCAATGGTGAAAGGTTCATTGAAATTGGGCATCGCAAGTGTGGGTGTTGTTGTCATGGTAGTTTTGAGTTCTTGAAATGCTTTTTCAGCTGCATCAGACCACCCGAACTTGCCCTTCTGGAGAAGACTGGTAAGAGGCTGAGCAATGAGTCCATAGTTCCGAACAAATTTCCGGTAATAACCTGTAAGGCCTAAAAAACCATGTAATTCGGAAATATTAGTAGGGCGAGGCCAATTTAGCATCACTGTAATTTTGTTTTGATACACCTTGACTCCTTGGGAAGTCACAATATGCCCCAAATATTCCAATTCTTGCAAACCGAAAGCACATTTACTGAATTTGACAAAGAATTGGTGTTGCCTTAAAATTTCAAATGCCTTCGTAACATGTTCGAGATGCATGCTCAAATTGGGGCTATAAATTAAAATGTCATAAAAAAAGACTAGTACAAATTTACGTAGGTAAGGGCGGAAAATAGAATTCATAATAGCTTGGAAAGTAGATGGAGCGTTACAAAGACCAAAGGGCATAACCAAGTATTCATAATGACCATTATGAGTTCGAAAGGCAGTTTTAGGGATATCGGATGGATGTACTCGTACCTGGTGGTATCCTGCTCGTAAATCAAGTTTGGTGAAATAATTAGCTCCATAAAGTTCATCGAGCATGTCATCAACAGTGGGGATAGGAAACCTATCTTTGATGGTTACAACATTAAGGGCTCTATAATCAGTACAAAACCGCCACGAACCATCTTTTTTCTTTACCAACAAAACAGGAGATGAAAAAGGATTAGTACTAGATTTTATTAGCCCCAACATATCATGAACTTGTTTTTCGATTTCAGCTTTTTGAAAGTAGGCATACCTATAGGGTCGCACGTTGATGGGCGTTGTCCCCTCCTGCAAATTGATGTGATGATCTACTTCTCGTGTGGGTGGAAGTTGAGTGGGCTCTTGGAATAAATCTGCAAAGTCTTCCAATACTTGTTTCAGCTCCGGATTGACATTCTGTTCTTGTGGATTAGCTGAAGATTGCATGCAAATGGCAAACATCGAACTCCCTTGACGCACATCTTTGGCAATAGCTTTCCTAGATGTGGGCTGAATTGAGGTACCCATCCCCTGTAGTACATGATTTTGGTTGCACCACTGAAATTCCATTGTTAATTTCTTCCAATTGCATATGACGGTACCCAATTGTTCCAGCCAATGAACCCCCAAGACCACATCTAATCCAACTAAAGGCAGGGCATACAGCGTGAGGATAAAAGGAATACCCTGGAGTGAAATATGGACGTTTTCAAACCTGCCTTGACATTGTAGTGGTCTGCCATTCGCCACACGCACATTGAAGGAGTCTGTTGGAATCACCGGCAATTACAGCAGACTAGCTACTTTCTCGCTGATGAAGTTGTGCGTAGATCCGCTATCAATGAGAACAACAATCTCATAGGGTCCAATTTTGGCCAACACTCGCATGGTCTTATATGCCGACAATCCAGTCAGCGCATGCAAAGATATTTCAGGTTGAAATTCCTTCGAACAGTCAGCTTCTTCTGAAGATTCACAACAGCCTTCTAACAATAGTAGCTGTGGCCCTTTGCATCTGTGACCAGGGGTAAATTTCTCTTCATAATTAAAACATAAACCCCGTGCGCGTTTCTTCTACATTTCATCCCATGAAAGTCGTTTCATGCCTGGATTTGTTTTGAATCTGTTTGGTGGAGCGTAGTCTTGCATGACCCGAGGCATGGATCGTGCACTTCGGCGTTGGTGGTTCAACTGTTCATCTCGCATTCGTGCAAGGCTGCTAGCTTCCTTTAATGACTTTGGTTTAAACATCGAATGCCATCAGCTATTTCGGGTTTGAGGCCACCCATGAATGTCCCTACTAAAGCCTTTTGTGGCCATCCATGCACCCGATTACCCAAACGTTCAAATTCTTTCTGATACTCGCGCAAAGATCCCTCCTGTTTGACCTTAGATAAGGCCTCATCGAAGTCCTCACATTCGGTAGGGCCAAATCTTGCCCACAGCTCTTCCTGAAAAATGCCCCACGTTACCTCCATGTCTTCTTCTCTATAAGATCACCTCAGCCACTGCCACCATTGATTAGCTTCACCTTGTAAGTGGAACGATGCTAGAGACACCTTTTGAGCTTCAATGGTTCCTTGGAATTCGAAGAATTGATCCACTCGAGTGAACCATTCCGTCGGGTCATCTCCTGAAAATCATGGAAACTCCAAACTTGCTAGTTTCGAAAAGAACAATGGTCGTCCACCTTCTGTGACATCTCTGGACTCTTCCCTTAAGGAACGGGGACGTCCATTGGGAGAACTGGTAGCAGGGTCAGAAGGATTGGTGCCCACTGTGTTGTTAACTGATGCATTTGGATTGGATAGCATGACTTCAGAGAGTTTGCTAAGAACGTCTTTCAATGTGGTGCAACTTGTCAGTTACACCTGCTTCCATGCGGCTGAAATTGTTTTGCAGCCCACCCAAGCTAGCTTCTAAATTTTCAATACGCTCTTTATTTGTTCCCATAGCTCTGATACCAATGATAGGTCCCAATCAAGCTATGACTATGTAATGCAGAATTTATTCTACTTCGGGTGAGAATTAACCTCAAGAATTGTATTTGAATGAAATAAGTTGCCCTTTTTTGATTTCCCAAAGGGTCTTTTTATACAGGAAAGAAACTAACAAACATTCCTAATTCTGAGATCGTATCCCTCAGAATCAGGACACTACCTTCTACTGGCAATCAGCCACTTCGGCATTATTGAAAGTCAAATAACTAATAGACCTATTCTTAAGCACATAGACCTATTCTTAAGCACGCATGCTTTGTGGGCATGACTAACAAGTTAGACCATGTCCTTGGTCACAGGTCCATGCGTGACAGCAAACAATTAATCGAAATATTTTGGGTTTTTTACTGCTACCCTTGCAGATCTTCGTGGTTCACTTTGTGGCTCATCAACACCAGCCTCAGCCGTCCACTTCATCTACTCCTCACAGCAGCTCCAATCGTGATCAACGCTCATTCTCTGAGCAACGATAGGGCCTTCTCCACCAATACAGCAACCGTGACCATTAGTCCAGCCGCCCTCATTCAGGGAAAGCAAATTAATTAAAGACTATGACTGCATTACAGATTATCATCCAGGGAAAGCGAATGTAATCGCGAATGCTCTTAGCCGTAAAGGCAAGACAATTGTGGGTGGACCATCAACTTGGGATAAGAAAACCGTAATTGAGCTAAGAGATTGAGGGCAATATTAAAGGTTAGTCTGGAAGGATCCTTAATGGCTCAAGTAAGGGTGAAGTTAGGATATCGAGAGCAAGTATTAGAGGTACAACAGTTTGATGATGAAGTGTTAAAAGTGAGAATCAAACTGGAATCTAGGGGTGAAACTCTTTCCAAATGGGAGATGATGGACTAGTGATGTTTGGACAACACATGTTTGTACTTGACAACAAAGACCTTAAACTGAAGTTACTTCGAAAGGCCCACAAGTCTAAGTTCATTGTACATCCAGGTAGTACTAAGATGTATCAAGATTTGAAACAGTACTATTGGTGGCCAAATATGAGAAAAGAAGTGATTGACTACGTGACAAATGTGGTATTTGCCAATAAGTAAAAGTAGAGCATCGAAAGCAGGTAGGATTGTTGCAACCATTATCAATCCCTGAGTGGAAGTGGGAGATGATCACAATGGACTTTGTGTCGGGTCTATCTAGGGGGAAGAAGGAAATTATGCAATTTGGGTCATTGTGGATCGATTAACTAAGTCTGCCCTTTTCATACTAGTAAAAATGACGGATCCAGTTGACAAGTTGGCTAAGATTTATGTGAACGAAGTTGTGAGGCTTTATGGAGTCCCAATATCAATTGTTTCAGACAGAGACCCAAGGTTTACTTCACATCTCTAGCTAAGCATACAATGTGCCTTGGGAACACAATTGAATATCAGCACTGCCTTCCATACGCAGACTGATGGCCAATCTGAGAGAGTTATTTAGATCCTAGAGGATTTACCAAGGGCATATGCTTTTGAATTTAATGGAAACTGGGAGGAGCACCTGTCGTTAGTAGAATTCACATATAACAACAGTTATCAGACAATAATTGGAATGGCCCCATTTGAAGCTCTTTATGGCAGGAAGTGTAGGACACCCTTATGTTGGGAAGAAGTATGGAGCAAAAGATCACTACTGAAAAAGTGAGGATCATTAAGGATCGAATGAAGGTGGCTTAGGATAGACAGAAGAAGTATGCAAATATTTGAAGAAGATCCCTTGAATTTTGTCCTGGAGATAAAGTATTTTTGAAGGTAGCTTCATGGAAACACATGCTGAGATTCAGCATGAAGGGGAAGTTAGCTTCGAGGTTCATTGGACCATTTAAAATCTTGAAACATATCGGACCCGTAGCATATGAAATAAACTTGCCTTCACAACTGGCCAAGGTTCACAATGTATTCCATGTTTCTTTGCTCTGCGAAAAGCTAATGTAAACCCTTCGAGAGTGCTACCTCAAGTGCCAGTGGAGGTGAAAGAAGACTTAACACTTGAGGTAAAACTGATAAAGATACTCGATTGAGGCGAGAAGGAACTTCATAATAAGAAAATCCCTATTGTTAGAGTCTTATGGCGAAGCTCACAAATCGAAGAAGAAACATGGGAAAGAGAATTAGAAATGAGGCGAAACTTTCCCAACTTGTTTATAGACTCAGATACATCACTCAAATTTCGAGGACAAAACTTCTTACAGGGAGGGGAGAATGTAAACCTGGTTGAAAATTAGGCAAAAAAGCAATCTAAGTGCTTATAGAATAGATTTATCAGAAGTACAAATAAACATTAGAACAAACCAAGTACAAAAAAATAATAATAAATAAATAAATACAGAAAAGTGAATAAAATATTACTGGGAGTGAGTTACCTAGAAATAAAATTATCAATATGTAATTAACTGAAATTCAAATTCGCTTGGGTAAAAAGTTTATATAGACAAATACCAGGATCCAGGAATTTATCGCGAGAACAAGAAATTTACTAATTGGGATATAGAGGGAATTTGGTAAAAAGTTAATACATAAATATAAGTGGGCATGTGTGTGTGCTCGGGCAAGAAAAAGAAAGAGAAAAAGAATGAGGGGAAACTACCATGTGAGAGAGATAAATGGTAAAGGAAACATAAAATCTTAAGAGGAGATCTTGAGGGAACATTAACCAAGCTTAGTGAGCGTTAATTGGAAGGAAGAAAAATCTAGTGAAGGTGAATTAGAAAAGGAGAAGGGAAGTTCAACCAAGATTAAAGAAGAAAAGGAGTTGGAAGCTTGAATTGGGTAGTGTTTAGAGTTTAATTACTTGCTTGGTAAGGCATTCTAAAGACTTTTGATATGATTTTAATGGCTTATATAGTCCTTAATTGATTGAATTTTTGAAATTTGAAAAGTTAGGGTTCTTGAATGCATTTGGGGGAAATACAAATTTACTGTAAATTGTCATTGTCATGGGGAATAATATGAACTATAGAGTAAAGTGATTAAATTATTGTAGTTGAAATAAATTTTTTTTGATAATTAAATAGAGCTAGTGGTCGGCCAATGATTAGAAATCTTGTTTTATGCTATATATATATATATATATATATATATATATATATATATATATGTATTGTGTATTGTATGAGGTGTTGAATATTGATGAGTTGATTAAGTAAATTGATAGTAATCAATAACTTGGGATGTCTGTTGCGATGTCGTGGTCGCACAAATTAATTACTTTAGCTTCAAATACAACACACAAAATAGTATAGAGCAAGCAAGGAGTCGATCCCACGAGGAAGGTTCAAGTCAAATTTTTATGCTAGATGATATGCAATTTGGGGGGGGGGGGGGTTTGGACGTTATCTAGACTAAAACAAAAGAAAACAGAAAATTATCAAACGAAATTTAATAAAATCAAAAAATTATCAAGAGAACAAACCTTGGTCGCAAGCACACATCCACCTACAGAAATCATAACTGATCATGGAAACGAAACATCAATTTATATTCTGAATATTTATCTTTTCTTAATATTGGTTAGTTAATGGATCCGCCGTATAACTAACCCTAACCATTAAACAACCACAGTGTCCGCACTAGTAATTTAATTTAATGGCAGCCTTAAGAACTAGATATGTTGATTAATCAAGAAAACATAACTGTCCGCAGTCTATGTTTGATTTAATTGAATGTTCTCCATAAGATTAATAACGTAGATCTGTCACAATTATTAAACTTAGTTGCTTCACAAGTTCATATACCACAACTCCGGTTTTGATATCAAACTTAGTAATAGATTATCTACAATAATAACTTAGAGTCTGCTCTAGCAATTAAAATAAATAAGCATAGGAAAAATAAGCATAGGAGAACAAACATATTCATCATATAAACTGAAAAGAAAAGGTAAAATAAATCTCACAGTTCTTGAAATCCGAAGGTTTCCGTGTCCTTGCAACCAAGAAAAAGTGTTTAGCCTTACATGTTTGTTGAAAAACTAATAAAAAAGAAGGAAGAATGCATGATTTCGGGTTTCTTAGAGGAAGGGGGTGTTTTTCTCTTCTTGGCTGGCTGCTTCCCTTCTCTTCTCTCATTCTTTTTGTATCCTATGAAACCCTAGTCTCTATTTTACAAAATAGTCCTCCCTTAAGTAGACTGTTTACATTTAAGTACTTCACTAACTATTTTCCTAAAAAATAAGAAATATCCTTGCATGAAATCTTCAAGCTTTGACTTAGAGGAGCTAAATTGCTGAAATAAAAACTTGGATATCGGTTTAGATGCTTCGGAACGTAATTTGGACTCGTTTCTTCACAAAACCTGTTTGCTAGCAGAATTCAGTTGTCATATTTGAAAAATCATATCTCCCTCATATGACATATTTTTTGGCTGAAATTTAGAGAGTTTATAGGCCTTTGAGTAAGGAATCCAAAACAATTGCGTTTGAATCAATTGGATTTCTGTAGCTCCAGATATTCAAGTCGGAATGGACGAAGGTCAACATTGGTGGATTGTGAGATTTGAGTTTGAAGACAGCAATTTCCATGCTCTTCCTTATTTTCTTTTCTTTTCTTAGATGTACAGAAAGGTATGGATGTTAACTTTTTAATGCCACTAGAATCACTTCATTTTGACCTCTAGAGCTCACGCTCTGCACAAAACATCGACTGAAGGTCAAATCTGCCAATTACCTCCAATTTACTCATTTTTGCATCTTTCATCCAAAAGTGCCTTCAAAACATAAAACAAAGAATATCAAGGCATTTTATATATAAAACATAAGCAAAACACTAGTTAAATATGGGTGAAACTATCGAATAATATGGTTGCATCAATGTCCTAAATACAAACGAAACTCTGCAGAAATTTTAGTAGAATTCTTTACAAAAAAAAAATTACCCTCAAATTAAGAGCATATGTTGGGATCTTTTAGCGTTGATCAAATCGTACAGCCGGGTCCATTACAGTACATGATCCCCCCCTGTCTGTCTGATACTTCGGGCATTGATACTTCTGCCTGACGGGACACCGAATCATCTCAATGTCTCACTGACTCGTATCTTTCAGAGTATACTGATGTTGCAGGTACATGAGAGGAGGTGTCTGCCAAGGGATCCTAGTCTGGATCACTTTCGTAATGAAGGCTCTGATCACTTCCCTGAACTGGGGATGGATCAATCTTGGCTCCTTGCCTTGTTCTAACCATCCTGAAACACGTTTCAAAACCATATCAATATTCCTATCCCCGAAATAGAAACCTAAGCTTTGATACCAAAATGTAACATGCACATATCCGGGATAAAACAACAATCTCATGTTCACTGATAAACAAAGTAATTAAATTTTATATATATGTACATGGTGTTCATATTAAAATTTACCAAAATTTTCACTAAAATTTCAATAGAGTCTCCCCTATATCGGGAGGACCCAAATTATCGATATACAACCTATTTACACTTCTAATATCTCACATCTCCTAACTCAATTCAACCCAATCATCCTAGGTCTCAATCCCGCAAAACATCATTATTCATATCAACCACAATATTTATGATATACATTGAACAACAATCATCATCATGGATGGATAAAAGATATAAACATGCATACATGGAACATGATTATATGAACTACAACATTAAATTCATCCAATCAAGTTTAAACATTAATTATACAAATTAAGTTATACAAATGTTTCCATGTTTACAAAATGTAAGGTCATCCTCCCTTAGACTACATAACAAAAGGTGAATAAAAGCTAAAATCTACTCCTGCCTCGTATACGATGGACCTGGAACAAAATACATATTATTGAAACATGAACATCGCAATAAGTACAGTAATACCAATATCCAATAATTTGAAAAGGTAGATATGTACTCTTGTTTTGTTCATTTCTCCCTTTCCATTTCCATTATAACTCTTTTTCATTCATCTAGTAAAAACTATTTCCTCTCTCATTAGCAATCCATTCAAGATTCCATTAAAATCAACCGCAACTATTTCACCCAACGCATTACTAATACTGTTTTCATCGGTATCATCATCATCCCATTGGCATCAATGTACAGAGATCCCTTACTCGGGACCTTGACATACACCAAATGTATGCTAGTAAAATCATGGTGATCCCCTTATCCGGGATCCTGACATATGCTTAATGTATGCTAGTAAAAATTATGGTGATCTCCTTACCAGGATCCTGACATACGCTAAATGTATGCTAGTAAAAATCACGGTGATCCCCTTACCGGGATCCTAACGTACACTAAATGTATGCTAGTTAAATCACGTCTTACACTTCTCATATTTTCTTTATCAGTGGTACTCCCATCACTTGGCGAATTCACACCAACTTCCATCCTTTCACATAACATCCAACGTTTACAAGTTCACATCTCACATTATTAACACTTTAAATTCTAAAATTTAACTAGAAAGCTTGGGTGAGGATCACCTACTTACAGTAGATGCTCTACTTGTGCTCCCCTACTGCTGCAGCTGCACCACATTGGTGGTCCCTCCTGCAATCACAGGTTTATCACATAAATTTTCCTCATTCAATGATACATTTTATATTAACCATATCAACAACCGTTAGGTCCTTTCTTCAATCATTCCTTTCTTTCAACAATCCAGTAGCGAAAACTGGTTCGCTGCAGGCTGCACAATCCGGTAGTGAATGCAACTTCGTTGTAGCTAACACGCTTTTGACAGTGAATGCTAATTCGCTGTAGACAACTCAATTCCGACAGTGAATCACAATTTCGCTATAGACAACAACTTCTACAATGAATCACAAATTCGATATAGAACACACAATTCGGCAACGAATGCTAATTCGCTGTAAACAACTCAATTTCGGTAGTGAATTACAAATTTGCTGCAGAATACACACCTTCGGCAGCGAATGCTGATTCGCTGTAGACAACTTTGTTTCTGCAGCGGATCATAATTTCGCTGCAGACAATATAACTTCAGCAACGAATCACAAATTTGCTATAGAACACACACATTCGGTAGCGAGCGCTAATTCACTACAGACAACTCAATTTCAGCAGCGAATCACAAATTCGTTGCAGAACACACAATTCAGCAGTGAATGCTAATTACCTGCAAACAACTTAATTTTGGCAGCGAATTACAAATTTGTTGCAGAATAAACACTTTTGGAAGTGAATCACAAATTTGTTGTAGACAATACAACTTCGGCAGTGAATCATAAATTTGTTGCAGACAATACAACTTCAGTAGTGAATCTCAAATTCGCTGTAGAGCACACAATTCGGTAACGAATGCTAATTTGCTGCAAAAAACTCAATTTCGACAACGAATTACAAATTCGCTGCAGATAATAGAACTTCGACAGCAAATCACAAATTCGCTGCAGAATACACAATTGGGTAGCGAATGCTAATTCGCTGCAGACAATAAAACTTCGACAGTGAATCCCAAATTCGCTGTAGAACACACAACTCGCAACAAAGCTAATTCGCTGCAAACAACTCAATTTCAGCAGCGAATTACAAATTCGCTGCAGACAATACAACTTCGGCAGTGGATCATAAATTCGGTGCAGAACACATAATTTGGCAACGAATGCTAATTCGCTCCAAATAACTCAATTTTCGACAGCGAATTACAAGTTCGCTGCAGTCAATACTACTTCGGCAGCGAATCACAGATTCACTGCAGACACGCAAATTGACATTAGGTTCCAGCAAAGTCACATGGTTTTAGCATGAACACACACACACACACATACATGCAATAATCAATCCCAACACATAATCTATCACAAACGTCTAGTAGAATACTCACATACAATAATCAATTCCAGCATATAATCTTTCATCAAATTCTAGCGGAACACACACATGGAATCATCAATTCTAGCACATAATCTTTCATCATATCCCTGCAGAACACACACACATGCATTTTGGCCAACCCTATAGCTAAGGCCGGCCCTCTACCATGTTTTGTTCTTTCCATTTTATTCATTTTTCTTTGTTAGATACTATGGAAATTGACCTTATTTCGTCTATGTTTCCTTGTCCTCTTAGTTGGTTTCAGTTTCCTTTACATCTAGCTTAGGGGTCTTAAGTCAATTTTCTTAGGGACCTTCATCATTTTCGGTTATGGGTCTCAAGAACAAGGGAGAGGAGACTACATGACCCACACCTTTCAAATCTAAGTTTATCTGGGTAGTTTGGTAGCATTCCTTATCTCCTTCTCCTGGTTCTCTTTTCTCTCTCAGTTCTCTTTCTTCTATCAGTTTCTTCCCACCCATTCCAGCCTTTTCCCTTCCCTAAGCAACTGTTCAACCTTCACTCAAGATCTCAACTCTTTTTCTCTCACACGTTTCAAAAAGGTACTCTTTGCTGGTTTTGGTTCAAGTTTCTGTTGGGAAGAAGGAAGAGAAGAGAAGCATACAGCTACTACCGGCAAACTTGGGAAAAGGAAGGGTCACCTTCTCTCTCTCCTTACATTTATACTTCATATTAAATGAGGTGGGGTGTTTGGGGTTGGTTTAAATGTGTCTTGACCCTGTTTTGGTTCGTCTAAAACCGATTTTACCCCTCCCTCCTAGCTCTTTAAGACAACCTGATGTTTCCTAAACTTTCAATTAGACCGAGTCGCTGCCGATTCAGAAGTCGGCAATGAAAACTGCGTAGCTGCCAATACAGAAGTCGGTAGCGAAAACTATGCTGCCGCTGATTCAAAAATCAGCCATAAAAACTGTGTCGCTGATTAGTACTTAAAAGTGCATTTTTATCAAGGTTTAATATCATCATTTTTACACTTGAAGTATCAATAATTCCTTAACTAGAGCATGTTTTATAATAACAAGTCTGATAATATAAGATACCTTTAATTTATGATAAATGTTCATTTTAAATGGGCCTATCACATAAATCAAAGGATTGATTGATGAGTTTAACTACTAAAATTAAGAAGACAAAGAGGGCTAAACTTAGAAAAGAGATGTTGGTTCACTCCAAACTGGAACATCATTTGGTTATTGGATCATAACTAGAGTTGTAGAACTTGTATTTAGGTCTGGTTTATATGTATGGAAAGCTAAGATATAGGCCTAAAACTTTTATGAAGAGTCCAAGATTTAAAAATGCCATTTTCGAGTTCAAATGGTAGCAGCAAAGGAGAAGTCGGAATCTGTCCTGCAGCCCAAACATTGTTCAATGTTCAGCCTATATCTCGAGTTTTAGAAGTCCAAATACGCCGATTCAAGTTTTGTTGGAAAGCTGACACAATTTCCTAGAACTTTCATAAGGACTATTTATTCAATTCTGATGTTAGCAATGACATTTTGCTCAGACAAGAAGATAAGGATTGTCACCAAGTCAAGATGTGGCCACCCACTCAACAATTAGTCATCAAATCAATAGTTCTGAATTTGGCCTATAAAAGGAGGCATTTGCATGCATTTAGGCATCTTGGTTTTCAGATTAAGATCATGTTCTTACTCCTTTCTTAATATTTTTATAATGCTTAGGTTTTGCTTTCATTAATCTCTTGTTTATGCCTTTCATTTCCTTTATTATACTTATTATAATCATGTTCTCCTCTTGTTTATTTGTGTTTCTTTCTTCATTATGTTTAGCTAAGTTTATCATGTCAAGGTGAAAAGGTTAAACTAATGGTGTAAGAATAAGTATAATATAAACTCAACATGGAATTTAATGTTTGATACTAACATGTTTTTATTTGTTATCTATTCACTCTTAATACTTTGCTTGGTAAATGGTTAATCTAGATTTATGTTTT
>VJNQ02000464.1:0-121578 GCA_007827005.2 Populus simonii
TTGAAAATAATAAACGATAAATTGGCCAATGAAAATATTGTTTTGTCGAATGTTACCCTTCGATTCAACCCTAAGCTTATGTTTAGTAGCACACTAGTTCTAGGCCCTCGTATTGCATGCGTAGTATGTTGTAATTAATTTTTCGTTAATTTAAAAAAAAATGTTTAATAAGTCCCATTATAAATTTTACCATCAGTTTTACCTCCATCGAATTCAAAGTCGTTACTAACATAGAAATGCATGCTTGTATACTTTTTTAAGTTGCATGTCTCCTTCCGATTGTATCATTTAGGAATGCCCGCCCTACACAGTGATCTGATTTTGACACTGCATTTATTTGCAAAAAGCATTTGATATATCTTTTATGATAATCTTATGATAATCTTGTGCTAATTGATATAATTATCTTATTGTATTATTTTTATTGTGTTTAAAGGGGAATGATCTCGATTTAATGCTTGTGAAATTAAGATGTGTAATTCAAATATTATTTCATCTAATATCTAAATCCTAAAATTTTGACAAAAGTATATTAATAATTTGAATTGCTAGTCAGCTCAAGTCACATTTGATATTACATATATTAAATCTAAATGCATTTATTCACCAATTACTATTTATTGATTGAAATGAATAATAAAACAATAATTTTAAATGTGTATATATAATATATTCTACACATAGTTTTTTAGACCTGGCCCGGGTTTTGACCGGGTTGCCCGGGTCAATTTTTTTAAAAAAATCAAAACGACGTTGTTTTAGTAAAAAAAAAAGTCAACGGGTTGCAATTGGGTCTTGCCGGGTCAATCGGGTTACACTAGGTTTTTTCTTTCGCTGTTTTTTCTTCAACCTGGCCTGGTTTTAGCCCCGGATCGGTTGGATCGCAGGTCGATCTGTCGGGCCGTGCTGGATTGATTTATAACTATGATTCTACATAATTCTTAATCGCTATTGATTTTTGAAGGAAGTATTTTGAAATTGTATTATGTGATTTTACATCTTTTTAAGAAAGTATTTAATTAAAAATTAACAAGGATATAAATATCACATATTTAGCTTTGCACTATCATAAAGTTTTATATAATTTATGGAACCTCTTATTAAAAAGTTGATTTGAAATTGATTACTTTTTTTTTCCTTACAAAAGATATTCAAGTATCATCCAAATACCTAAAGGGGATTAGGAAACATTGTTCCCCGAATAATATTTTTCAACTCTTTTTTTTTCTTTAATTTTTTTTTATGATCACCAATTTTATTTTTTTATATTATGTTGGTTGGAGATTGAGTTTGATAATTTTTTTCATATTTTTTTGTCGGGTTATTGTGATTTTAAAAGAACACATCAAAGTAATGGGTTAGATCTTGATTTTACAAAAAAAAAAAAAAAATCAATTTAGTTGTTTAGGGAAAATTAAAAATGATGGGATCAAAATTGAAAGTAAGGTGAAATGATAGTCATTTTATCTTAGAAAAAAAAAATTCTTTTTTAATCTATCTATTAAATTCTTTTTTAATTTTATCTTTTACACTGTATGATTGGTGATTCAACTTAATAAGTTGTTTTATGTTGCTTTCAGTCGGTTTATCAAGGTTTCAAAAAATATCCTAACATTGAGTTGGTTCTTGATTTTACCAAAAAAAAATTATTTTTATTGTTTGCAGAAAATAAAAGATAGGGGGACCAAAATTGAAGTTTGGTAAAATAGAAGATCTTTTTTTTAAAATGGTGTTAGTGTTTTTTTTTTTTTTTGAAAATTTAGCCTTGGCTGTCCAATTTTTTACAAGTCTTTTTAATTTAGGCTATGTTTGTTTCCCGGAATTCACTTTCTGGGAAACCACTTTCCAAACTTTCTTGTGTTTGTTTGCCATTAGAAAAGTTAGTCAACGGAAAACATTTTCCAGTCAAAGAAAAATTTGGCTTGGTTTCCAGGAAAGTGTTTTCCTGTAAAATTTGGGCGGAAAACATTTTCTGGAAGTTGTGAAAAATTTAGAAATGTCATATTATTTGCTAATTATATCAAATTTGGTCTTCAAACTTTTGATTGCTATATATATTTTGTTTTGAATATTTATTTTTCAATTTCATCTCTTAAAATTTAATTTTTATATTAACTTTGGTTCTCATTTTATAATTATTATTTGCTTTTCCCTTATCATTTTTTTATTGAAATTTTTTATCTATCAAATTTGGTCCTCATTCTTTTGATTGTTACTTTTTTTTTTGAAATAATTTTTGAAATGTTAATTATTATTATTTTAATTTCTTCATCTTTCATTTTTTTTATTTTTTAGATTTGATCTCTATTATTTTGATTATTATTTATTTTATTTGAGATAATTTATGAAATTATATTTTTTTTTCAATTTCATTCTCCTTCAACTTTTTAATTTGTAAGATTTGTTCCTCATTATTTTAATAAACTTGAGAAAAATAAAACATTAATAAGTTATTTTCCAGCTCATTTTCCATGACATAACCATACACTGAAAAGTGTTTTCCAACTTATTTTCCATTACACTACCAAACATCAGAAAATAATTCACTTTCCTGGAATTCACTTTCCTGAATTCACTTTCCAAAAGAAAACTACTTTTCAGCAAACAAACGGGGCTTTAAAAATTATATGATTTAGTCTAAGATTTAAATTTTATTTACATTTCAACCTCCGAGTTTGAGAAGAAAAAAAAAAGAACGTCACTGGAAAAAGATGAGTGAAATTTCTTCATTCACTATATTTTAATTGGTATTAGTTCTTTGATTAAAGTTGATTTAAAATTCAAAAACTTTATATTTTTTTTATGATCTTATGTTATTAATGGAAGATATTCAAATATATAAAAAAAAAAAAACTAAAGGGGATTAGGAAACATTGTCCCCTCTTCATCATCATGCATTATGGATTAGAATAATGATGAAGTTATTCTTTATTATTTTTTTTTAATTTTAATTTTTTATATTATGTTGATTGGTAATTGATTTTGATAATTGTTTTTGTATTGTTATTTGTCGGGTTATTGCGATTAAAAAAAAACATCACAATAATGGGTTAGATCTTGATTTTACAAAAAAAAAACAATACTGGTTTAGTTGTATAGAAAAAGTTAAAAATGACGAGACCAAAACTGAAAGTAAGGTGAAACGATAGCCCTTTTATCGTAGAAAAAAATTCTTTTTTGGTCCTTTATTTTTTTAGTCCTTCCATCTTTTTTTTTTTAATTTCATCATTTTGCACTGTGTTAATTGGTGATTCAACTTAATGAGTTGTTTTGTATTGCTTTCAGTCAATTTAACATGGTCTTAAAAAAAATATCCTAACATTGGGTTGGTTCTTGATTTTGTAAAAAAAAAATTCATTTTTGTTGTTTGCCAAAATAAAAGATGGTAGACCAAAATTGAAAGTTTGGTAAAATAGAAGCCTTTTAAAAAAAAAATGGTGTTAGTGCTTTTCAAAAATTTAGTCTTTGGCCTTTAGATTTTGTCTATTTTTTTTGTCTTTTTAATTTAAAAATATACGATTTAGTTCGAGAAATAGATTTTATTTACATTTTAACCCATAAGTTTGAGAAATGATAGAATATCAATGGAAAGAAGGTGAAGAACAAAGTTTTTGATTCGTCATATTTTGATTGTTATCGGTTTTTTAGGCTAATATTGTGCTACTCGTTTCATTTGCTGAAGTTCCTAATCTATTGGCAAATACGCTTGATAATTTTGTCCTACTAATGTTGTTGGTCAATTTTTTGTCTTTTCTTGGTTTTAGGTTTAACTTTCACTTACTTTACTGGTGGTTGGTTTCCTTTTATATATATATTTTTTAATATCTTTGCAATAGTTGTGTCAACTTTTCTAAAAGTATTTTTAAAAAAATTTGTTTGCCATCAAACACAACCTTTTAAGTAGATGAAATAATATTGGTAAGTATCTTTTTCACTCTCTTTTTTTCAAGGGTTTTACTTATAGTGATATTATGTATTTTACAAAAATTGATTATTGCACTTTAGTGATAGTTTAGACAGATATTCAATCATGTTTAGTACTGATCTGATCATAAATGATCTTGCATGCTTTATGTTAGTGGTTTGAAAGGTCTCTGAGGCTATTTATTTGTGACCACATGATTGGTCTTTTTCATGTTTAAATTTTGTTTTTCTAGTAAGGTGTATTGTTTTTTTTTTCCTTGTCAATATGTTTAGGCGTTGTATTTTAGACTATTGTCCTTTTTTTCATCTTCTTTTTACGTCTAAAAGATGTTGGTGGTTGTTGACTTGATGATAATCCTTATTGTTATGTTTGGATGATTTTTGTTGTGGCTATGTTTATGTTACATGTTAGTTGGTCTTTTAGGTCAATGTTTTGGCTTATCGTTGGGTTGTAATTGGTTTTGCCCTCACAAGTCCTCTCCTTATATACACGAGATCTATAAACATATTTATCTGTAGTGTAAATAAAATACTCTATGGTTCAAATATTTTTTTTCTGAATGCTTTAACATTTTTTTTATTTCATTCTAGTTATTTATTAGGGGGGAATGAAAGACAATTAAATATCTCTGACTACTACTTTTTTTATATATATAATTCAAATAAGTTAGAAAAGAGAGAATAAAAATGGATTCAACCTCAACACCTCAACTAAACTTGAGATTGGGTTCAAACTTCAAGTAAACTAAGAGAATAGAAGTTGAAATGCAGTTAGGGAAACTATATCATACAAGAAGTTGAAATAAAATAGAAAGATTATACTTCTATTCTAATCTAAACTTTTAATGTAAATAGAACTTTAAATCATTGTATTATTTATTTTTACTATTACTAAATTGGATGCAACAAAATCTTTCATAATTTGATTTCGAGTTAGAGCTTGTAAAGACTCGATGAAGATTTTAGAAGGCTTAATTAATTTTATTGAGGATTTAATTGTAAGGAAAATCAATTTTTTAGAGTCAATTTAGGTGTTAATTAGAAGAAATTGAAGTTTGGGGGGCTGAAATTGGACTTTGAAATGCTTAATTGGTTAAATTAGGGGCTTATTTGTGAAAAACTTAAAGTTTGGTAGCCAATTAGGGGTTTGATTGAAGAAATTCAATACCAAGGACCATGATGTAAATGACGTGCAATTTCAAGGGTAAAAATTAGTGAAATTAAGGGTCAAATTGAAAAAAATTAAAATTTTAATGGTCAATTGGGTGTCTAAGTGAATTAATCGGAAACCAAAGACCACAATGAAAATGACGTTAAACTCTGAGGGTGATATTTTAGTTTGGCGAGGGTCAAATTGTATGTAATTAAAAGTTTTTATGTCAATTAACGGTGCATGTGCCATAATTTTGGAAGAACAGGGACTGAATTGAAAATTTGCCAAATCCTAAATTCAAAACCCTAAATTCTAGGGTTTAACGCGAACAACACGTCATTCAGCCTTTGTTCATCATTTTATTTGGTAGTTCACAATGATCAGGTTGGCACATTCCAAGAGCTTGTTGTGGAGTTTTAGATCTCTAAATGACATGTTTTTTTTTCAAATAGAAGAGGAACATCCCTTCCATAACTCCATTTCTATGAAATTGAATATTTACACCCCTAATTCTTCCATAAAAGTCCTCAACATCTTGTCCTTAATCAGTCATCACTCAATTTTTTAGATTCTAGGCCGATCGAGTTGACACTTTCAAGCGAGTGAATTTATAGCTACAGACCCCTAAATTGAGCAAGGTTGAATCCAAACAAAAGATGTGCACCCCTTCTACCAACTTCAGATGGTCTTGACGATGACGAAGGAATTGCTTCGACGAAGCCTCAAAAGTGGCCAACTCAATCAGCCTTGACTGAGATACCTACACTACAAGATTCAACAATTTTACCAAAGGAATTTTTCCGTCGGTGTAAGACACATATTCCATCGGTAATTAATTTACCAACGAAATCACCGATGAAAATGCTCCATCGGTGAATCTTTCATCGGTAATTTTTTGTCCGTCGGTAAATCCGTTGGTAATAAAAAATATTATTACCGACGGATTTACTGACGGAATAGACATGTCGGTAATAATTTTTTTTATTACCAACGATTTACCGACGGATATACCGAAGGAAATTCCGTCGGTAATTATTTAAAAACATTTTTAAAAAATTCATTTTATAAAATTATAAAATAATTAAATTAACATAAATCAACTCTCTATAATATATACTCAAAATGCTTGGAAAAAAGAATAAGAAAATCAACTCAAACAAATTTGAAACAAATAAATAAAATGAAAAAATAAATTCAACTAAAAAAATTCATATGAAAAAAATGAAGTTGCAATTGCTAAAAATTTAAAAATCCTATAAATAAATCAACTAAAAATTGATCTCATATGAAAAAAAATCTCACAACAACATTTATACAATTATTAAGAACAAAAACAATAAAAATAAATAAAAAAAAACAAATATAGTGAAAACAATCATGAAAAAAGAAGAAAAAAGAAAATCTTACCTTAATGTAGTTGCAAGTGAAGCTAATGAGAGAAAAAAAATTTCATAAAGCATATTAATTTAAAAAAAAATAAGAAGATAAAAGAAAAAAGAAGAAGAAGACATACCCGAGCATGGAGGAAAAGAGAAGGAGATGAGGAGAGAAAGAAGAGGAAGAAATAGATATTGATGTTTTTTACATATAGTGAATAATAATAATAATAATAAGAAATGAGTCTGTCTCTTGTGAAATAAGGGGATTCATGTTTTCTATTAGGGCGCGTTAGTGACAGATTTACCGATGGATAATTGAATATTAATATTTTTTAATTATTCCGTTGGTAATTCCATCGGTAATATTTAATTTAAATTTTTAATTTCATAAAAGTTTTTAGAAACCGCCAACAATTACTGATGATTTTTCAATCCGTTGGTGATTTCGTCTGTAATATTTAAATGAAAATTTTAAATTAATTGAATTTTTTTAAAAAAACCGTCAAATAACATCGATGACTTTTCAATCCGTCGGTGATTTTGTCCGTAAAGAAAAACAATTAACAGTGCAATTGGAAAATGAACAGTTCTGGAGCTCTCTGGAAAATACCGACGGAATTTTCCATCGGTGATTCCCTTTGTAATTGACATGATGAACAGTGTTCACAGTTTACTAACGAATTTACCGACGGATTTTACCGACGGAATTTTTCCGTTGGTAATTTCGTTGGTAAAAATGACACGTCGTCATTTTTTTTGGTTTGTTTTAATTTTTTTTCCCATGGTAATTCCCTCGGTATATACCGAGGGAATATTTCTGTCAGTAAAATCCCTCGAAAATTTACCGACAGAAATATTCCCTCAGTATTTCCGTTTGTATTTATCGATTTTCTAGTAGTGCTATTGGTGCAAAACCACCTAACCTTTTAAAGGTTATAAATCATCCCTCCAAGATTAGAAGGTGAAGAATGCATGTCTTTGCCTCCAAGCAAAGGAAAACCACCTTGGCCAAAACCACTATTGCAAAAACCATTAAAGGATAGAGGTTCCAACTATGAAATTTTGCCCATAACTCTCTCATTTTGATCAAAGGGCTTTGATCAATCTTTGATGAAATACATCAAAAACTTTAGAAAATCCCTATAAATAAATACCCTTGGAGATTTAAGCTAAAGGAGGAGGAGGAGAAAAAGAGAGAAAGAAATACTGAGAAAATATCCTAGTATTGAAGGTTTATGAGCCTAGTATAAGGGTTTCTTCATCTTTGAAAGGGTAAAAAGTTTGTGGAAACAAAACCTTACAAAGAAAATTGAAAAGTATGGAGGTGCTTTTTTATAGTTTTTTATTCTATGGTTTGATTTTGTTCTCTAAAGCATTTTAGGATGTGTGTTGATCTTGTTGATGTAATAAAAGCCTTCTAGTTAAGTTAGTTTTTGATAAAAAATATTTTTTTTCTTAGTTTTGTTAGTTCAGTGAATGCATTGATAAGTCATGTTGTTAATCTTGTGTTTACATAGATAAGCTTGCTGTTTTTATTTGCCGGTTTCGAAAAATAGGATTTCATGCATGTGTTTCCATGATTTGTTGTTTTTTGTTAGTTTTGATTCAAATGTGTATGACTATGATAATTTGGTTCGTGTGAAACAAAAGGATTCGGTTTCGAGGCTTGGTATGCATTTTTGGGTTTGGCAATAGGTTGATGCTTTTATGGGCAAAATATGGATTGGTGTTCTTTATGTTCTTCCTATGAACATTGCCTTAGCTACGAGTTTTTGAACTGTTTTATTTCATTTCTTTGCATCTTCACATTTGTATGACATCATTAGACAATAATCTAAGGTCTTCATGCATCAATAACTATTTTATTTAAGTTTTAATCTTAGGGTTTTGTTTTTAGTACCAAAACATTTTTGGTCAAATCAGGATTATTAAGTGATAATTGTTTAGTTTTGTTGTTTGATTATTGATCCTTACATGGTTTACAACCTTTATGTTCCTTTTATTTTGATGAAATCTAGACTGGTTTAAAGTTCGTGTTGTTGGAATCACTTTAAATATTCATTTGTGTTCTTCATTTTTTTCTGGGTTTTGATTCGTTTTCGCAAACTTTTTAGGGTTTTTTTTTTCTTTTTGACAAGTTTAATATGTTTTTGTTTTTGTTGTTGACTTGTTTTTTGTTCAAACCCATGTCTATGGTTTGGTTTATAGTCGGACCAAAGATTTCTGGTCAACTCAGTTGAGTTAACCCGGTCGGGTTAACTCAGTCAGGTCAAAATTGAATCAATGACTAAGGCTTTGTTTGGCTAGCAATGTTTTTGCTAAAGGTGTTTTTTATTTAAGTGTGTGTTTGACAAACGACTCTTAGTTTTATTTTGAGAAGTTTTATTACAAAATTAAGTTTTTGCCAAATAAAGCTTTAAAAAACACAGTAAAATTAATATATATATATAATACTTTTTTTTCTTGCATGAGCATTTTTTATTTAAAAAATCTAAAATAATTTGGCATGTTTCAAAAAAAATAAATATTGCATGGATTTTACAATAGGTTTATAAAATTCCAAATAATTTTGGCCTATAATTTCAATAACCATACAAATTTTAATTTATGAAAATTAATGGTTAATATAATGACATAAATGTTAGACCTATAAATATCAGGAGTTAACTATAAAATTTTTAAAATTATTTTAGATATTCATCAATTTAAATTGAGAGTATTTTTTTACCATAATATATGAGTTGCCCACGTGCAACAAATGAGTACATAAACCATCCTAGGCCGTGTTAATATACAATAGAAATTTGAATGAAAAAGGAAATAAATATAAACAATATATATATGACGAAAGGTGAAAGTGTTAATGCGAATAAGTAAGAAGTTAAAATTTATATAAAATGAGATTGACCCTTATGACATGATCAATTAGTGATTATTAATGTTATGGTAATAGAGAGGCTACGGGACCAATCAGCAACAAGGAACCATATCATGTGCACAAACACCAGGTAGGTGTTTGACACCTTTAAGGAAGCTATTTAATTGCATAATTGTTAGTTGAATTTTTCCTTAATTATATTTTAGTTTAAATTGAAAGGAATGAAAGCCAAAATCGAGAAACTAACCCTTGGTTATTGGGATTAGTGCCCTGATTACTAAGAAAATTGTAGAAACTAGTTCTTAGTTAATGCGATTAATGTCCTGTTTAATGGGCAAATTGTAGAAATTAATCCCTGGTTAATATGATTAGTGCCCTACTGAATGGGCGGATGTTGAAACTAGTTCTTTTAATGGAACTAGTGTCCTACTGAATGAACAGATGTTGAAACTAGTTCCTAGTTAATGGAATTAGTGCCTTGTTGAATAGGCGAGTTGTGAGATCATTCCCTTGGTGAGTGAGAATAGTGTCCTAATGAATGGACAAATTGAATATTTAATTCATTGATTAAGAAAAATATGCTTTGTTTAATAGGCGTTTAGAGAAAAAAAAAATCCCCCATGTAAGGGGATTAATGCTCTGTAATTATGGAATACAAATAAATTAATTAGAAGCTAAATACATTATTCTTGACCAGAGGAAATTTTGATATCGTTATGAAATTCAGAATTTATGTTAAGGATATTGTAAAGATGATATTGCATTATATATAAGTATTTCACAAATTGATATTATGTATGTATTTATGCGCATGAAGAAATTATTCTAAATTTTTAATTGTTGTAAGGTGTAAATTTTTTAATTTTATATATATATTGCAACGAATATTTTTAAGTATCTGCTATGAACGAATGCTCTCGGTTTACTGTAGCAGGCTGAAATTTGAATTTCTCGGTGTACTGTAGCTTCCCCCCTTCTTCCTTGTTGGCCTTCATGGCTAAAAACAAGAAGAAAACTGCATCTTCACGCCGATCTCCTGTGCGGACTAGGCAGTATATTCAGGCCGATCTCCCTGAAAATTTGCTCTTGCGCTAGCAGCTGTACCTGCTTGTCTTAGCTCCCCAGCCCGTCCTTCTCCTCTAAAAACACTAGTGGATGGGTCCAGCCCTGACAAGTATCTGATCTGTGCTGGGAATGAGTTGGTTGTTACAGAAAAAGCAATCTCCCCCTCCACCGCTGACCATGTTCGGGTTGAGGACTGTTCTGACATCGATGCCTTTGAAGAAGATGAGGTTGACTACTCTGTTTCTGAGTATGCATCTGGAGGAAGTTCTAAGTTTTTCTGCTCCCCCTCTCCACTCCTTGCTTTAGGGAAGCTGGACTTGCCCTCTGGCGGTGAGCCGGTGGCCCCTCCTTCGCCACTGGGTGATTCTGGGAAATCGGCTTCCACTACTGCTCCCCTATTCAACACACATCTTCTTCAGGTAACTCTCCTGCGACTGCCCCTAGTACATGGCGTGATTTATTTGCACCTAATCCTAACCTAGGTGTCTGCCCTAAACTGTTTCATTTTCTGAGATTAGCACTATCAAAACTTGTACGCTTCTAAATGATGACTTGACTAGTCACTCTGATATTTGGAATTTGTGCATTGTGGGCTATGTTGCTGGTAAATCTCCTGGTTATAAAGCTTTGAGCAATGTTATCTCAGATACTTGGCACTGCGAAGCCAAGTTAACTATCCATGAATCTGGCTGGTTAGTGTACCAATTTAAAAATGTTGATGACAAACTAGTTGTTCTTGCTGACGGGCCTTATTCGGTGTATGGCCGTCCTCTTATTTTGAAACCCATGACAGAATACTTTGATTTCTCTGAACCTATGACCAAAGTGCCTGTATGGGTGAAATTTCCAAACCTTCCACTAAAATGCTGGTTAGTTCAGGGTCTCTCCAAGATAGCTAGTGTCCTTGGAAAGCCATTACAGAGTGACAAGTTTACAGCCACTATGGAGCAGCTATCTTTTGCTAGAGTCTTGATTGAGCTTGATTTAATGGATGAACTGCCTAGTTCTATCCCTAGTTGTCTTCCTAACGGCACTACTCTACATCAATCTGTTGTATATGAAAGCTTGCCGAGATTTTGCAAACATTGCCATGTTCTTGGTCACTCTATTGGAGCATGTACTAAATCCTCTACACTTGTTGATCCTGATAAAGAGGGCTCCGAAGATATGGCTGCCCCTCTTTCTGGCCCTCCTCAGGTGCAGTGAGTTACTGCTTTTCAGCGTTTGGGGAAAACTGTGCACACTCATAAGGGGCACGCCAAGGGACAAACAGAGGCTGCACACTCCAACAAGGGGAATGACAAGGGGCAAACAGAGGTTGTACACAATAATAAGGAGAATGATAAAGGGAAAACAGTTGTTGAGGATACCTGTTTGGACCCCATGCATGTGGAAGCAGATGAATGGGAGGTTGTGAGATGGAAGCACAGCAAAAAAATTCAAACCCCCAAAGGCAACAATGTGCATTCTGTGGAGTTACATGCAGGGATTTCTGCCGAAGTCTCTACTAAAAGTGGAGGACATAAGCATGCCAACAAAGCCCAAGGAAGTGGTAGGGGTCCACCTGCCACTCCTGCCAAAGGATGATTATCCATTGCTGGAATATTAGAGGGCTCAATAGCCCTCTGAAGCAGCATGAGGTTGTTAGCCTCATGAAAAGAAAGAAGATTGATGTTTGTTTCCTTTTAGAGACCAAGCTATCCTCTTCCAGAGTTGGTCTCATACATAGATTTAGACTGAAGTCCTGGAAGTGTATCAGTAACAGTGAGGTGGCCTCCACTGCCCGAATTGTTCTTTTTTGGAACCCCAGCTCTGTAAATGTTGTTTTGTTTAACTTTTCTGCTCAAGTACTACATGTTCTTATTACTTGTTTGGAAAGTCATTACATTTTCACAGCTTCTTTTGTTTATGGTTTCAACACTATCTCTCTTCGGAGATCCCTATGGGATGACCTGCGGAGGTGGAGTCCTAACTCTCCATGGCTGGTTCTTGGAGATTTTAATTCGGTGCTTTCTCAGGAGGATAAACACAATGGAGCTCCTGTTTCCAAATATGAGGTTACAGACTTTAGGGATTGTTGCTGACCTGGGGCTTGTAGATTTAAACTCGACTGGCTGCCTATTCACCTGGTCAAATGGACATGTCTGGAGCAGAATTGATAGAGTTATGGTAAACACTCATTGGTCCACTTTGCAGAAGCAGGCTCACGTGCATTTTGATACCCCTGGGGCTTTCTCGGACCACTCCCCTTCCTCTGTTCAGCTGGGTCCACGGCAGCCTTGCAGGAACAGGAACTTCAAATTTTTTAACATGTGGGCTGATCACTCTCAATTCTTGGATTTGACTGCGCAATGCTGGAATACTCCTGTTTATGGTTCATATATGTTCACTTTGTGTCGGAAGCTGAAACTGTTGAAAAGGCCTTTGAAGAATCTCAACAAACTTCATTATAGTCACATCTCTCAACGAGTTACCAGGGCAGAGGAAGAACTAGCTAGCCTTCAATCCCTTTTGCACCAAGACCGTGATAACATCCATCTTCTATCTCAGGACAAGCATCTCAGATCATAACTTTTGCACCTTAAGTCAGCAGAGCAGAGTTACTAGGCAGAAACTCAAATTTACTTTCTTAAAGGAAGCGGACAAAGGCACTCGTTTCTTCCACGCTTTGCTGAGCCAAAAGCATAGGAGAAATCATATTCCAGCAATCCAGGTTCCCTCTGGCATGTATACTTCTTCGGTTGATGAGGTGGGGCATGAGTTCGTCCGATACTATAGAAGTCTCCTCGGCTCTACAAAACAAACTATCCCCATCAATGAGGATGTCGTCCATTGTGGCCCCTGCCTTGATGCTGCTTCTCATGATTTTCTTTTGGGACCAGTAACAGATGACCTCATCCAGCAAACACTTTTCAGCATTGGCAACGAGAAGGCCCCAAGGCCAGATGGATACTCATCCTGTTCTTCAAGAAAGCATGGAGTATAGTTGGCGGTGAATTCTGTGCTGCAGTCAAGGATTTCTTTGCTTCTGGAGAGTTGCTCAAGCAGGTCAACCATTCGATCATTGCCCTTGTTCCAAAATCATCCAATGCCAACTTGGCTGCTGATTTTCGGCCGATCTCTTGTTGAATGTTATTTATAAGGTTATTTCCAAGATTCTTGCGGGGAGAATGGCACATGTTCTTCAGGATCTCATCAACCCTGCCCAGAATGCTTTTCTAGGAGGAAGGAATATGGCTGACAATATCCACCTCATGCAGGAGCTTCTACGTCATTATGGGAGGAAGAGGGCATCCCCTAGATGTATTATCAAGATTGATTTCAGGAAAGCTTTTGACTCTATTCAGTGGTCTTTTTTGCAACAAGTCTTGCTATCCTTGGGTTTCCCTCCTCTTTTTGTCGGCTCATTATGCAATGTGTTGAGAGTGCTTCCTTTTCTGTTGCTGTTAATGGGAATTTATATGGTTTCTTCAAAGGGCAATGCGGAGTTCGTCAAGGAGATCCCCTTTCCCCTTATCTTTTTCTTGCTTGTATGGAATACTTTTCTAAATGCTTAACCAGAGTACGCAGCACACTGATTTCAATTTCCACCCCAAGTGTAGTGCTCTAGGGGTCAGCCACTTAGCTTTTGCAATGATGTCCTATTACTCTGTCGGTGTGATATGCAGTCAGTTAGCATTTTAAACCAGCAGCTTCTTGCTTTTGGACGGATGTCAGGTCTTGATATTAATACTGCGAAGTCCTCTATATACTTTGGTGGAGTGGGGGAAAGTGTTAAGCTTGCCATCTTGCGCCTCACTGGTTTTTTAGAAGGGAGTTTTCCTTTCCGTTATCTAGGAGTCCCTCTAAGTCCTCAAGATTATTGGCTAGTCAATTCTCCCCTCTCCTTAGAAATTGGAATCTTCTATTCAGAGCTGGATGGGGAAACTCCTCTCCTATGCTGGTCGCCTTGAGCTCATTAGATCAGTACTGCATGGCATGGTTCAATTCTGGCTCAGAATTTTTCGATTCCAGGTATAGTTATTACCAAGATCAATAGCATTGTCGTAGCTTTCTCTGGTCTGGGAACTCTTGTTCGCCTCACTCTGCTCTTGTCTCCTGGCAAAAGGTTTGTCTTCCCAAACAGGAAGGAGGCTTGGCTCTCCTAGATATCAGGGCTCGTAACAAAGGTTTTTTGGTCAAGCAGCTATGGAACTTTCACCTTAAAACAGACTCTTTATGGATTCGTTGGGTGGCGCATTATTACCTTTCTCATACCACAATCTGGGATGTGGGTGTAAGGAGCGTTTCATCACCTCTATGGAAGTCCATTTGCACTCTCAAAAACCAGCTGGTAGAACAATGCGGAGGCGTTCCTGCTACAATCAACACTCTTCAAAGTTGGGATACTGGTTCGGGGACATTTCTTATTAATGCTCATGAGTTCTTTAGGTCTAAAGGTGAGAGTGTCCAGTGGACTAGGGTTGTTTGGGAGGAATGGTCTCTGCCTCGGACTAAATTCATTCTTTGGCTCGCAGCCCTCGGTAGACTTCGAACAAGGGACCGCCTCAGCTACCTCTCCACAGAAACTCTTTGTTCTTTATGCAATAGTGATGACGAGACACATGCCCATCTTTTTTTCAATTGCAGCTGGACTTCTTTACTATGGAATCGTGCTAAGAGCTGGTTAAGAATCAACCGGCCTATGTCTACACTTTCCAGTGCCATAAGCGGTCTCAATGGTAGGAGAAAAGAGCTGACGCAACGAATGAGACGTGCGTCCCTTGCCCTGCTTGTTTATTTGATTTGGGATGAAAGAAACAACCGCATATTTGCACACAAGTCATCCTCTGTAGATGCCACATTCCGAAGATTCCAAATTCTTTTCTACACAGTTTTGCATTTCCATGAAAAAGACCACTCTCTTTACCACGTTGCTGCATGAGCAAGGCTAATCGATTCCCTTCCCCTACGTGACTGCATGAGGAAGTGCGATGCTTGCTCTTGTGGTATGTTCATCACATCAGGTTCACCTCTCTAGGCCCTCCAGGCTTTTTCTTCGGGTGGCTGTACGCTCATATATTTTTGGGTGTTGGAATTTTGAAGATAGTACTCTCAGTTATGGTTTTTCCATAGAGAAATGTTGCTTCTGGTTCATGCAGATTGGCTACATGTGCATCTCTTTGTTGTCGGGTCCACCTGATTTTGTCCGTGGTCTCAATCCATGGCTTTTGGAATTTTGGTAAATGCAGTTAAGCATTTTTGTCTTGATGGCTTGTGGTTTTCTGTTCCCTCGGTTATTCTTGGCACCTATATCTTTGGGTTCTTGGCACCTGTAGTGAGGCTACCTTCTCTCTATATGAGAAGTTTTGTTTCTCTGGGTTTTTTTTTTGTTTGCACTTGTTGGGAGCCTGTTTTCACTAGCTTGTTCTGTACATATGTATTTTTGGCATGCTGGTTTTCCAGCTAATATTGCTTTTTGATCTATAAATTTCTAACATTTGATAAAAAAAAAAAAAAGGTATCTGGCATCCTCAAGCTAAGAAGCAATTCATGGATAGGAGCCTTTTGTTTAAATGAATGATGTATTTGGAAGAATATTTGTTTTGTTGTAATATACTTTTGCCTTTAAAAATTATAATGTTTAACTTATTTAATTATGAATGATGTAATTCAAGGAAGTTGTCTTCTTTATGTTGGTTTATAGTCATGTTGTGTACTTATTTAACCATATTTATTTTCTAAAAGAAAATGATGCATGTCATGGACTAATTAACTTTAAATAATTGTTCTATGGAATATCAAAATATTAATTCTACTAAAAAATAGGAAGCTAATACTATGGTTGAGTTATAAAAGTCCTATATAATAGGATGTGCATTGTGATTGATGTTACAGGTTGAAAAATTATTCAGTCAATAACTTGGTATTGAAATTACAAATGAGACTCTATCGAAATTTTTGGATAAAAAAATTGCATCATAAAAAAATGATCATAAAATTGTGATTTAAATTTCTAGGATGTTACAGTACTGTTTTTCACCCTTAAATGAATGGGAAATCAAAGAGGACGATTTAGACCCTAGAAGATCTATTAAGATCGTGCATGTTGGAGTTTAGAGGAAAGTGGAAAGATCATCTACCATCAATAGAATTTACCTATAATAACATTGATCAAACTACCATGAGAATGGCTCCTTATGAGGCATTATATGGAAGAAGGTACAAAACTCTAGTATGTTGGGAAAAAAATTGGGGACATGAGATTGATTGACCCAGAATTGGTACAAATTACCACTGAGAAAGTGAGGGTCATAAAGGAAAGAATGAGGCAGCTTAGGATAAAAAGAAAAGTTATGTAGATAACTAGAGGAGGCCCCTTGAATTTAAAGTGGGAGATGAAGTATTCCTAAAGGTTATGCCTTGGATGAACATTATGTGGTTTGGGATGAAAGGAATGTTGGCTCCAACTATATTGGACCCTTTAAGATCATAAGAGGATATGACTAGTTGCTTACAAGTTAACACCCCCTGAAACTTGGCAAAAATCCATGATATGTTTAATGTCTACCTGTTATAAAAGGCCGAAGTGGATCCTTCTAGAGTTCTACCGTAAGTTCCTTTAGAAATAAAACAAGACCTGACCATGGAAATGAAACCAATCAGGGTTCTTGATCGTAGTGAAAAGAAACTCAGAAACAAGAGGATACCAATAATCAAAGTATTGTGGAGAAATGCTTAGATAGAAAAATGAATTTAGAAGAGAGAATTTGAAATTCAGGTATGGGAACAAATTTTAGGGATAAAATTTTAACTAGGAGGGAGAATGTAAATCCCTGGTTTTTTTTAAAATTAAAATATAAATGAAGGGTTAAATTGATATTACATGATTTAGAAAAAAAATTAATTACTAGAGATGAAGTACGGAAGTGGTTGATCGATTAAATTAACAACTCCAAATGGTTGACTAATTCATCCCAAATAAATGAGGGCTAAAATTATAAATAGCTGAGAATTGACAAAAAAAAAATGCTTTATTAGACAATGAAGAATAGAAATGGGGGAAATTTAGGGTTTATTTCTCTTCTTTCTATTTTCTTGGAATTTCTTGAAAAGAGTAAAGATAAAAAAAAAAAAAGGGTTAAAGGGTTCCTAGAGTGATTGGTGAAGGTGTTTTTATCATCAAGAGGGTTTTAGAAATTTGAAAAAAAAACATAAAGAGAGGATTAGAGCGAGGAGAAAAGAAAAAGCTTAAGAAAATTTAATAAGATAGCTTTCGAAGTTCAAATTGTGACGAGGTAAGAGATTATAAACCTAACTCTATAAGTTCAATTGAAAAAGAGAAGGATTGATGCCTAATTATGAATTTTTAGCATAGGGTTTATAATAGGAAATTAGAGGAAAATGAATTTCTTAGAAATTGAGTTCTTAGAACTCTTAAGGGTTGTTGTGGAAGTGAAACCATGATGGAATAATAAAGAAAATTTATGGATAGAGGAGGCCCTAAGGGGCTGTCCATAAGGGGACAATAAAATTTTAAATGAGTTGAATTAATTATGCAATAAGTGTTAAGTGATTGAATGGCCGGTCGAAAGGGAAAATTGTGAAATTTTAGGGATTATGTGATTGTATGAGATTAATTGATGAATTGTATATGAACGATATGTATGGGTACAATAATAACTGGTTGAAAACTTGTCGATGCAGGAAAGACTGTTGGGGTGGTACAATGGACTGGAGGAATTGGACATAACCAAGTTACAGGTAAGTACTTCGTACCTTGTAGATAAATATTTCAAGAATATGTTTAATTTCATTTAAATATGATTATTTCATTGTAAATCATGATGATCTGTTGTGTGATTTGTATTCATGAAAAGAAAGATTCATATTATTGGATTGATTGACTTCCAAAATAGAATGTCGAATTGATTGACAACCATGATAGCTTTGCCGGATTGATTAGCAATCATGATGAGTTTGCTGAATTGATTAGAATCAATATGAGATTATTGGATTGATTAACTTCCTAATGGGAACGCCATATTAATTGGCAATCATGATAGGTTTGCTGGATTGATTGGTATCCATATGGGATTATCAAAATAATTGGCTTCCAATGAAAATGTTGGAGTGAATAACCATCCCGAGAGTATTGTGAGACTTCTCATTCACCTAAAAAAGAAGGAATTAGATTATCACATAGATAGAATTATAACTAGATAAAGTCTTTAGAAATATTCTTTTAAGAGTCTAAATTAGCTCTGATCATTTTAGATTTGATAAACGAAATTGATCCTTATTTCAGGTACTTCACAGGTTCATCAGGAGTAGCTATTAACTGTCACTTCCTTATTTAGAACTTAGGTGGACATTTTGCGTGATGTTGCACAAGTAGTTCTTTTGTGATAATTTCCAAACATTTCTTTTTGATATGTAAATTATGATGTATAAAAGTTTAAACACCTAAAATTAGTGACAGATTATTGTAAAGTATCTATCTTTTAGAATTAAGTAAGCTTAAAGTTTTAAGTGTTTATCATGTATGTTTTAATATTTCATCTAGAAAGGTTATAGTTAACTAGTGTATATTGTTAGAGAGCGTTTGGAAACGCGGTACAACCCGCGTTTCTAAAAAATTCAATTTTTTTTGGCTAAAAATTAATTTTTTTGTATGTTTTGATGCGCTGATCTTATTTTTAAAAAAATAAAAAAAAATATCATTTTGATGTATTTCGGCTTGAAAAGCACTTTGAAAAGCAACCGCAACCACATTTCCAAACAGGTTAGTGGTAGTTATATTGCAGAACTTGTCTATAAATGTGGTAATGATTTTCTATTACTATAAAATATGATGCATTTGATGATGAGATTAAATATATTCCATTCCATGGATGTAATAATGGGAGAAAAAGTATGGGACAATTGGACTATAATGTAAATTGAGATACAAAATATCATCAATGCATGCAATATAAATGTTTCATCTAAAGCATTAAAGGAATAAAAATAGAATTAGTAAAAAGTATCATCATGTTCCAACCGATTGACCGCTAGACAGAATGAACATTTAAATTCGTTACTGTCTCAAACGGTCAACCGTTTGATCAACCATAAGGAGGAGCTCGTGGAATACAGGAGAATCGGTCTATCAAATTATCAGAGTAAATTAAACCGGCTGGCCATTAACATTGATAGTAAACTGATATTTTTTTTTTTCTTATGATGGGGATGATACATCTTGTAACAATTTCCAAGTATCACCACCTCCTCTTCTAAGATTTTAGGCTTTCTCTCATTAAAACACAACCTCCCAACCTTTTTAAAATTTCTCATTGAGAGGTTTCTCTTAGTAAACTTATTTGAAATCACTCTTCCCTACTAGAACTTTGAGAGAAATATGAGAAATAAAAAAGAAAAGAGAAAAGAAGTTTTGCATTTTTTTCCTTGTTCATAGTTATTGGCCTTAACTAATATAGGAGGGGGATGTTTTTATTTATTTAGCAAAATGCTACTGCTAATTAACCTATGTATTATTTTTAGTTAATTACCTATCCATTAGTACTTTTCATGTACCAATTTATTACTAAATTTCGTTAACGATTTTTAAACTAATTTTTGAGGACTTTCACCCTTAATGAATACTCGTTTTCCTCTAAATTTTATTATTATTTAGCAGTAGTTTACTTGTTTTTAGAGAGGACGTTTGCATAGTTCTTTTTAGCAATCACTTTCTACTTTCTTGGTCAATTATTACTATATTTCGTTAATAATTTTTAAACTAATTTTTGAAGATTTCACCCTTAATGAATAACCGTCTTCCTCTAAATTTTGTTATTATTTAGCAGTAGTTTACTTGTTTTTAGAGAGGAGGTTTATATAATTCTTTTTAGCAATTACTTTCTATTTTCTTGGTCATTTTGGACTTTTTCTAAACTTTGATCTCTTTTAGTGTCTCTATACATATTGATAACGAACAATGAATTTTTGTTTTATGTAAATAAGAATAAACTTAGTTTTATAATCCACAATCAAACTCATATTCATAATTTTATACCTGTTTTCATATTAGTGTTATATCTCGTTCCTTTGCATGAAACATAAACATGTGATTTCAACTGAGCCTTACCATAAATCCTATTGTTATAATTTGTTAAAAAACTATTCAAATGGTTGATCTATTATGCTCATTTCCTTGATTTTATAGGTTAAAATTTTAAAGCCATCAATTTTATTTTTTTAAAAAATATAATGTAACCGATATAAGGGATGTGCTCAAGGTTGTCAAAAACATATTTTTGACACGGCACACAAAATGCAAAATAAACTTGGATCGTAAAATTGTAAGGAATTTTTTTTTCATACATAGTTTAAGCACCTTAAAATACATGGTTCAAATAAAAATTCATATATAGTTCAAGTACCTTAAAATATATGGTTCAAATAAAAATTCATATATAATTTAAGTAACTTTTTATTAACTAATAATTAACAAACTTAAAACAAACAATCTGCCGGTGTGTCATGTAAACTAAAACTAGCTTCATTGCCTTCATCTTGCTCATTGTTCCTCAAACATTCATCAATATCATTATCATCAAGAGAATTGTTAGTATCACTACTAGTATCAACACCAATATTATCAATGTTATTTAACTCAAAACTTCTTGAATTCTCTAAATTGTTATCAATTTGAATCTCCAAATTATCTTCAATACCATTGTCGATACACGACGTCGGGCGACGGCTCCCGCTTTTTTTTGTTTATTTAACAAAAAGGGTTTTTTCTCGATTGGGGGAAATAAAGATTTTATTGGAGTCGCCATCTAGTAATTTGAGGGAACTAGAAATCCCAAATTAGACACTGGTCCCAAAGATTAAGGTACGGGGTTAGTTATGATTAAGGCCATAACTTTTGATCTGACCGTTGGATCGCGCTCAAAGTTTTACAGTAGTTTCCGGAGGCCCTTTCCTTGAAGTACTTATGGAATCCCTACTCGTTGAAGAGGAGGTCGTGTCGCGCCAGAACGGAACAATAGCTGAGGGACATAACTTTTTTATCTGACCGTTGGATCGCGCTCAAAGTTTTACAGTAGCTTTCGTAGGCCGTTTTCCTTGAAGTACCTATGGAATCCTTACTCGTTGAACAGGAGGTCTTGTCGTGCCAGACCGGAATAACAGCTGAAAAAGGCCATAACTTTTGATCCGACCGTTGGATCGCGCTAAAAGTTTTACAGTAGTTTCCAGAGCATGTTTTCCTTGACATACCTATGGAATCCCTACTCGTTGAAAAGGAGGTCTTGTTGTTGCGATGTCGCGGTCGCACAAATTAATTACCCTAGCTTCAAACACAACATACAAGATAGTATAGAGCAAGCAAGGGGTCAATCCCACGAGGAAGATTCAAGTCAGATTTTTATGCTAGATGATATGCAATTTGGGGGGGTTTGGAAGTTATCTAGGCTAAAGCAAAAGAAAACAGAAAACTATCAAACGAAATTTAATAAAATTAGAAAATTATCAAGAGAACAAACCTTGGTCACAAGCACACATCCACCTACAGAAATCAGAACTGATCATGGAAACAAAACATCAATTTATATTCTGAATATTTATCTCTTCTTAACATTGATTAGTTAACGGATCCGCCGTATAACTAACCCTAACCATCAAACAACACAGTGTCCGCACTAGTAATTTAATTCAATGGCAGCCTTAAGAACTAGATAAGTTGATTAATCAAGAAAATATAACTGTCCGCAGTCTATGTTTGATTTGATTGAATGTTCTCCCTAAGATTAATAACGTAGATCCACCACAATTATTAAACTCAGTTGCTTCACAAGTTCATATACCACAACTCCGGTTTTGATATCAAACTTACAATAGATTGTCTACAATAATAACTTAGAGTCCGCTCTAGCAATTAAAATAAACAATCATAGAAAAATAAGCATAGGAGAAAAACATATTCATCATATAAACTGAAAAGAAAAGGTAAAATAAATCTCACAGTTCTTGAAATCCGAAGGTTTCCGTGTCCTTGCAACCAAGAAAAAGTGTTTAGCCTTGCATGTTTGTTGAAAAACTAATCAAAAAGAAGGAAGAATGCATGATTTAGGGTTTCTTAGAGGAAGGGGGCGTTTTTATCTTCTTGGCTGGCTGCCCCCTTCTCTTCTCTCATTCTTTTTATATCTTAGGAAACCCTAGGTCTCTATTTTACAAAATAGTCCTCCATTAAGTAGACTGTTACATTTAAGTACTTCAATAACTATTTTCCTAAAAATGGAGAAATAGCCTTGCATGAAATCTTCAAGCTTTGACTTAGAGGAGCTAAATTGCTGAAATAAAAACTTGGATATTGGTTTAGATGCTTCGGAACGTAATTTGGACTCGTTTCTTCACGAAACCTGTTTGCTGGCAGAATTCAGATGTCATCTTTGAAAAATCATATCTCCCTCATATGACATCTTTTTTGGCTAAAATTTGTAGCGTTTATAGAAATTTGAGTCATGAATCCAAAAAAATTGAGTTTGCATCAATTGGACTTCTGTAGCTCTAGATATTCAAGTTGGAATGGCCGAAGGTCAACACTGGCAGATTGCAAGATTTGACTTTGAAGGCTGCGATTTCAATGCTCTTCCTTATTTTATTTTCTTGCCTGAGATGTCTAGAAAGGTATGGATGTTACCTTTTTAATGCCATTAGAATCACTTCATTTCAACCTCTAGAGCTCACGCTCTGCACAAAACATCGACTGAAGGTCAAATCTGTCAATTATCTCCAATTTACTCCTTTTTGCATTTCATCCAAAAGTGCCTTCAAAACATAAAACAAAGAATATCAAGGCATTTTATATATAAAACATAGGCAAAACACTAGTTAAATGTGGGTGAAACTATTGAATAATATGGTTGCATCAATTTTGCTTTTGTGGAATTGCCATATTTGATGTGATTTAAAAGAACTTCAATTCATGTGAGTCTCGTTGGATCTCAGTGGGAATTTTGTTTCGTGAAATATCTGCAAAACAAATATGCAATGCCCGTGAAGTTAGATGATATGCAATGCATCTTACCTTTTGAAATATAGATCCCCCGTTCATCTTGTTTGAGGATCTTGATCTTCATTTTTTAGTGAGCTCTTTGATTCACACATCCTTCAAATCTACTCAAGCCGACCCATGTTGCTCATTTTTCTAAGATAAGCTTTGTTTGAGTTTCCCAACAATCAACTGCACCTTTCTATATTGGTTACTTCACTGAGAGCATTAGCTTCTCCTTGGCCCATCATTGTTCTACTGGCAACATTCCCATTATTCAAGATTTGTTAACCAATTCATATGGTCAATAGATGAGGATTATCCCACTTCACCTGGGATTTTCATATACTCTTCTCTTATTGAAGATGTATCAGTTATCCTGTTGTCTAACTGATCATATTATGAGAGTCAACAATCTCCTTTCATAGATACTGCAAATCATACTATTTCAGTCCTATGCTGGAAGAAGTCTACAGTTTTATCATGTGTATTTTCACTAGGGAAGCAAATTTCTTTGTGCCATTAGGGATCTGGTAACTGCTTCTCTGCCCCCCTGGGAGAATTAACTACCTCATTTCATTTCCTCCTTTGCTCTTGTTGTCCTTAGAATCTCTGATTTTCTAACAGTGCCTCGTAGTGTGTCATATGTTCATTTTTCTTACAAAGGAAACCTTTTTTCAAAAATGATTCTTCAAAAGATCTGTTTTGTTCTCGAAAACTGAAACCCTTAATGTTGTTATAACAATGTTCAGGAAACTCTGGGGCTTTATGTCAAATCTCTTAATAAAGTCTTAGTAAAAGTAATCTCAGATGAAGGTAAGTGATGAGATGACCTTCTGCTTTGGTTTTCAAAGTGTTCAAGCGATTGCTTGAATGTATTTTGAAAGAAAAGAAACAATTTTCCTTTTATTTTTGGAAATACTCTTTTTAACAGCATGAATAATAACAAGTAATTATTTACTACGCCATGACTCTTTATGGAAAAGTCTTTTATGTTCTGAGAATGCCGTTTATTGATCCAGGTTGCTTACATGATTAGAAAGGACTTCAAAGACACGTAATGTATTTTATGGCTCAAGGATATAAAAGAAAGAGTATTTCATAAGCTCAAAAGAGTGTTTAAGGGCTTAAAAACTATAGATCACTATTATCTTAACTTAGCCTTTTCTTTTGCTATCTTGACAACAAAAATGATACTAAATATTGCAAATTAGGAACTTTTTTTTTACTCCCATATTTGTTGGGAATTCTCTCAATTGTTTGGAATTTTATTGAAGTCTTTGTTGTCGGACTTTATAAGCTCACATGCCTTCAAGACGATTTCCATAATCATTTCTCTCTTTTTGCCCCCTAGTGTAGGGTGTGATCTTAGTTAAGGTTCTTATGAAAGAAAAAGTTTTAAATAGATTCAGCTCAAATGGGACTGCAAAGGATAATTTTAAAGAAAGTGAAAGGAATATCAAAGATGGCATTTCCTCATTTCAAGTAAGATCAGTTAAAACCGATAAACTTTTCCACGTCCAGCGTAATGCTTTGGATTGTAAGATACCATGTTTTGCGACTCCATGACAACTAATATACTACAACCATTATTCATGCTGATAAAATGTAAATCCAAGACATATTTGAGTGATAGTTGTTCCAATCGCATGTTTTTGACTTGTTTGGTCATCTCTTTCAAGGAATTCTCTGAACATTATCCTAACAAATCATTGATTTATTTCATTGAAATCAAACAAATCATTCTTTTAAAACCTCATTTAAGAAGAATGGTTCTCCTGTAAAAAAGTTTGAAAGATCAATTGTTGAGCCATTGAGATCATGCATGGGTTTTTTGGTGAGGTATATGCAAAGAGAATTTCCTGGCCAAAACTTCATTTAATTGATTTGATTGGATGAAACACATCATACATAATACTTTTTCACAGAATCAGAGTTCACAGGCCTAGGTAAATCATCTCCATCCATCCTAGTTAACAACAGAGCCCCTCCGGAGAATGCTTTCTTCACTACATAGGGCCTTCATAGTTTGGTGCCCACTTGCTTCGGTCTTCACTTGGTAATGGTAGATTTTTCTTAGTACAAGATCCCCTTCTTTGAATTCCTTGGTCGGACTTTCCGGTCATATGCTTTGGCCATCCTTCTTTGGTATAACTGGTGATGACAAATTGCAGCCAACCTCTTCTCACTTATCATGTTTAGCTGCTCGTATCTCACTTTAGCCCATTCAGCTTCTTCTAGTTCAGATTCTATTAGTACTCTCAAAGATGGAATTTCTACTTCCAAAGGCATCACCGCCTCCATCCCAAATACTAATGAGTAAGGTGTAGCTCCAGTAGATGTCCTTACTGCTGTGCGATACGCATGTAGAGCAAAGGGAAGCATCTCATGCCAATCCTTATAAGTGACTACCATCTTCTGGATAATCTTCTTGATATTCTTGTTTGCAGCTTCGACAGCACCATTCATCTTTGGTCTGTAAGGAGACGAGTTTGAATGTTTAATTTTCCACTTCACACACAATTCTGTGATTATTTTTCCATTAAAATTTTGGGCGTTGTCGGTCACTATCTTCTCAGGTGAACCGTACCGACAAATCAAATCTTTCTCAATGAAACACTTGACCACCTTTTGAGTTACATGAGCATAAGAGCTGGCCTCCACCCACTTTGTGAAGTAATCAATGGCTACTAAGATAAATTGATGCCTATTGCTGGCCTTTGGGTTGATTGGGCCAATCACATCTATTCCCCACATTGCAAATGGCCATGGTGATGTCATATTGAACAGAGGAGCTGGAGGTGCATTTATCTTATCACTATACACCTGACATTTATGGCATTTTCTGACATAATCAATGCAATCTTTCTCCATGGTCATCCAGAAGTATCCAGATCGTTGCAGTTGTCTGGCCATCATATGCCCACTTGCATGAGTTGCACAAATTCCTTCATGAATTTCTTGCAATGCTACCTTAGCTTCGATTTCATCTAGACATCTTAGTAAAGTCCCATTGAATGATCTTTTATATAGAATTTCTCCATCCAGGTAAAATTCCATGGCTAACCGTCTCAAGGTCTTCATATCTGCTTTAGATGCCCCCAAGGGATACTCTTGATATTGGATAAACCGCTTGATGTCATAAAACCATGGGTTCCCATCTACTTCTCCTTCAATTGAACAACAATGAGCTGGAAAATTTCTAATCTCAATGCAGATTGGTTGTACCCTGATGCCGTAATCAGTTTTGGCCATAGAAGCTAAGGTTGCCAAAGCATCAGCAAACTGGTTTTTGTCTCTTCCCATATGGGTAAAATCTATCTCATCAAAGCCCTCAGTCAGTTTTGAGAGATATTGTTGATAGGGTATCAATTTTTCTTCTTTGGTCTGCCATTCGCCTTTCACTTGACAGATTATTAACATTGAATCCCCATAGACATCAAGCTTCTTTATCTTCATCTCTAAAGCAGCTTCTAAGCCAAGGATACAAGCCTCATATTCAGCAGTATTGTTAGTACATTCAAATTGTAGCTTGATTGAGATGGGATATTGCTTCTTATCAGGTGAGATTATCACAGCCCCTGCTCCATTGCCAGATACATTCACTGCCCCATCAAAATACATGATCCACCAATCATTCTTCTCTTTGTCTTCTTCTACTATCAACACATCCTCATCCGGGAAGTCAAATTTCAAAGGCTCATAATCTTTGATAGCATTATCTGCTAAATGATCAGCAATTACACTTCCTTTACAGATGTTCTTGTCTTGTATACAATGTCATACTCTGCCAACATTACTTGCCACCTTGCTATTCGGCTTGATAAGTAAGGTTTCTCAAAGATGTACTTAAGAGGATCCATTTTTGAGATCAACCAGGTGGTATAATACAACATATATTGTCGAAGACGCTTCGTACTTCCAAGGGCACAACATAGCTTCTCAGTCATAGTATATCTGGATTCACAATCAGTAAACTTCTTACTCAGATAATAGATAGCTTGCTCCTTTCTTCCAGACTCATCATGTTGTCCTAACACACAGCCCATTGCTACCTCAGTTACTGTCAAATACAAGATCAAAGGTCTTCCAGGCACAGGTGGCACTAACAGAGGTGGATTCTGTAAGTATTGCTTTATTTTATCAAAAGCCTCTTGACAATCTTTGTCCCATGTACCAGGATTCTTTTTTCGAAGTAATCGAAAGATTGGCTCACATGTTGTTGTTAACTGAGATATGAATCGAGCAATGTAGTTCAAACGTCCTAAGAAGCCTCTTACTTCTTTCTCAGTTTTAGGAATTGTCATAGCCTGAATTGCTTTCACTTTATCAGGATCGACCTCTATTCCTTTATTGCTTATCACAAATCCAGCAACTTTCCAGACTTACCCCAAATGAGCATTTTGCAGGATTCAGCTTCAACTGATACTTCCTTAGTCTATCAAATAATTTTCTTAGAACCTGAACATGATCTTCTTCATTCTTAGACTTGGCAATCATATCATCCACATACACTTCAATCTCTTTATGCATCATATCATGGAAAAGTGTCACCATTGCCCTTTGATATGTGGCTCCAGCATTCTTTAACCCGAATGGCATCACTTTGTAGCAAAATGTTCCCCATGGTGTGACAAAAGTGGTCTTCTCTTTATCTTCTTCAGCCATTTTAATCTGGTTATACCCGGAGAATCCGTCCATGAAGGAATAAGTTGAACTCTAGCAGCATTGTCTACCAGAACGTCTATGTGAGGCAAAGGAAAATCATCCTTGGGACTAGCTTTGTTTAGATCCCTGAAGTCTACACATACTCTGATTTTGTCATCCTTTTTTGGGACTACCACTATGTTAGATACCCATTGAGGGTATTTAATAACTTCTAGAAAACCGGCATCCCACTGCTTCTCTATCTCTGCTTTGACCTTGAGTAGAATATCCGGGCGAGTTCTTCTCAATTTCTGCTTAACAGGTTTACATCCTTCTATCAGAGGCACTCTGTGTACTACAATATCAATGTCTAAACCAGGCATATCTGCATAAGACCAGGCAAACACATCCTATACTCTTGTAGTAGTGCTGTTAAACTACATCTTTCTTCTGTGGTAATCAGAGTTCCAATCTTTAGCTCTCTTTTATCTTGCTCTGTGCCTACATTTATCACCTCTAATTCTTCTTTTGCAGGTTTCCAAGCATGCTCAGACTGTTCTACCGTCTAGTAAACTCTTTCATATCATCTTCATTCCATTCCTCTTCATCCATTGCAATCACATCCTTATCAAAGTTTGGCCATTCATTTTCAATGCAATATGTTTGTGGATTTATGGAGGATTCACTTTCAGGATTCCTGAAAGCGGAAGGTGTTTTAGTGTAAATGCATATCTTGTAGTCAAACAAAGCAAAATAAGGTAACAAATGTTGAGGAAAATGCACGATCTCAATAATATTTAAAAGTTGGCTCAATAATTATAAAAAGACCTTATGTTGACATCTTGAGCCAAGATTTCCAACTAGGTACAAAAACACAAAGCAAACTTCAAAAAAGCACACAAAGCACATAAAAGCGAATATAAGTAGACGCTTAATCATTACTTCTTGAAAACAACTGGGGCTTCTTCAATCTCCCAATTCTGGAATACTTCATCAACTGAAAGCTTTCGCACAAAGGGTTGGTTGGAGCCTCTTCTAGAGAGTGGACAGTTAACTGAGGTAACAGCTCATCTTCTTTGTTGTTTTCGGCTCATCATTATAATTCCAGCCTTTTCCTTCACCTTCCTCTACATTGTTGATATCCATGACAGCAAGTTTTGTCCCAAGACTTCATCATGTTTTCAGGTTTCATTACATATGCTGACTTTGGGAAAGAAACATGGATGGGTGGGATTACAATTCTTCTTCTGGCTTTCTTCCTTCCATTCTGGCCAACCTTCTTTCTCGCTTAATCCTAGCAGCTCTCTTGATCATCTTTCTTAGGCTTAAAGCCAAGCCCAAACCTCTGATCAGCAGCCTTAACTTTCATCATGTTGACTCTTAAAATTTCCAGTAAGGAGCATTCTGGAATGGTAGCCCATGTTTCAAAAAGCACTTAGCTATCATTCTGGCAGTATCAGAAATAATTGGTCTTCTCACACCGTATTCTCTGGTACCCATTCAGTGTTCACAATCTCGAAGGCATGGAGATTTCCATCTTTGCAATCTTCTGCTTCAATATAAGGGACTGACACATTCCTTATCATGGACAAGGTTTCTTCTGCCTTAACTTTCACTAAGTACCATTGATAATGTACTTCAGACATTGGTGTAGAGATGATGTCACAGCCCCAGAGGCGTGTATCCATGGTCTTCCCAATAACATGCTATATGAAGGATGATATCCATTACTTGTAGGGTTACCAAAAACATCTGAGGCCCTACAAACAATTCAATGTCAATGGTCCCTATTACCTGTCTAGGGGAACCATCATATGCTCTAGCTGTCATAGTGCTTGGCCTCATATAAGTAGCATCAATTGGCATCTCATCTAGCATATGCCTTGGTAGCACATTCAAAGCTGAACCATTATCCACAAGCACTTTGCCGATCAGACAGTCCTTACATTTCACGGTGATGTACAAAGGCTTGTTATGCCCAGTCCCTTCCGGGTCTAGCTCATCTTCAGTGAAGTATAAGTAATTAGAGGCTTGAATTCTTCCCACCAAATGTTCCATTGTATCCTGAGTAATATCTTGGGGCACATATGCTTCATTCAACACCTTTTGCAATGCTTTACGGTGTAATTCAGAACTCAAGATAAGTGACATTAAAGAGATTCTAGCAGGAGTTTTCTTCAACTGATCTACCACACTATACTCACTATGCTTCATCAACTTCAGAAATTCATTAGACTCATCTTCACTTATAGGTTTGTTCACTTCCATACCTTTAAAAGCATCAACTATTTCTTTTCCTTTAGCTTTCCTCTGCCTCTCCAATTCTTCTGGTGTAAAACACCGACCACTTCGAGTTAAACCACCGATTTCAGTATGGAAGATAGGAGTAGGATTCTTAATGTTGAAAGAATATCCATAATTGTAAGGCATTGTGCCATAACTTCCACTATTTGTGCATACAGGTTTGGTCAGGATTAGTTTTGGTGGACCACCCACAGTTGGTTGGAGTCTACAAACCTCCACTTTTTTCTCCTGACGGCCTATCATCCCAACTTCACTGCTCTCTTCTTCACTCTCTATCCTTATCATGCTGAAAGTCAACATCCTTTTCACTTCCTGGTGAAATTCTTGACAATCATCAATGTGATGTCCCACCTCGCCATGAAACTTACAGTAATTATTTCCATTCATCACTGGTTCAACCTCAGGTAAATATCCAGACTGTACCATCATACCGTACAGTCTTTCCATGGAAACCTTCAAAACTCTTTCCTTCTTACCCTCTACTCCTACAACATTTACCCCTCCACTACTTGCAGCATGATTGGGTAAAGGGTTGGAATTCACATTCGGTGCATCATCAAAAGTTATCCATCCAGCTTTTATCAATTGCAGAAGCTTGTTTTTAAATGCATTACAGCTTTCAATGTTATGCCCAGCAATGCCAGCATGATACTCACATGTCAGATCCGGCTTATACCAATTTGGGTATGGAGGTTGCAGTGGGGTTAAGGGAACAGGGGCCACTTGCCCAATACTCAACAACTTTGAATACATTTCTCCCAAGGGAAGTGGTAATGGTGGCAATCGTTCTTGGGTTCTTTGAAAGTTCCTTCTTGGAGGATTAACAATCTGGTTACTTTGTTGGTCATTTGGTTGGTTTTGTTGGTTGGTAGGGAAAGGCTTAGTGAAGTTTACACTTGCAACTTGTTGGGTAGGTATTTGGAAGTTATAATGATGGTAATTTTTCTTCTTACCCTTATACACTCCTTCCACGTTGTTCACCTCAGAATCCTTCTTTTTCCCAATGAAGCCTTTCTTCTCAGTAGGCTCTAACATTCTCCCCATTCTTATTGCTTGTTCTATCCTCTCAGCGATATTACAGCATCATAGAAATTGAGCTGAACTACCCACTAGGTGTTCAAAGTAAGGAGATTTAAAAGTGTTGGAAAACAGAGTGACCATTTCTTTTTCTAACAAAGAGGGTTGCACATGAGATGCTTTTTCACGCCATCTCAAAGCGTATTCTCTTACAGTCTCTTTGTTGCCCTTCTCCATGACTAACAAGCTTGACCTGTCCGGGGCTACCTCCATGTTGAATTTATACTGCTCCACAAAAGCTTTTACCAAATCTTTCCACTTTCTGATTTTGTATTGTCTAGCCTTGTATACCAGCTTAGTGCCGATCCAGAAAGACTATCTTGAAAGAAATGGATGAGAAGTTTCTCATCATTCACTACTTCTGCCATCTTATTGCAATAAGATTTAAGATGTGTGACTGGGCATTCAGTTCCAGTATACTTGATGAATTCTGGTACCCTAAATTCTTTGGGTAACTACATTTGGAACTAAACACATTCTGCAGCATGAACAGGATCATATAAGTCTGCCCCTTCGACTGCCCTCAATCTTCTTCTAAGCGGTCAATTTATCATAATCAACTTGTTTAGAGAATTTCATCTATGTGAGTCATCGCTGTCAAGTTTACAGTAACCGGCACTTGTGCTGGTGGAACATGGGCAGTGAACTGTTGTTCAGATGAAGAGGGATTTGCCCCTAAATTTTGAGACGTGAATACAAAAGGAGCTGTTGGCATAGATACAGATGGAGTTGCAACTGCCGGCTGAGTAGATGTATCCTCCCCAAACTTGGATACTAGGGCCTGCTCGAGTAGACTTGTAAGTCGTGTATATCTTTTCATGCTCTCCAACTCCCTTTGATAATGAGCCTCTAGATGTGCTCTTTCTTCGTTCTCCATTATCTTCCTTCGTAGTCGAGTGTAATGAATTTTATGGTCTTTTGGGGGACCTATATTTCAACCTGAATGAATGCAAGTAAAATGAATGAAATGCACAAATGGATGCAAAATGCCATATGTTTTATGCATGCTTGTTATTTGTTTCAAGGTTTCCTTTAATGACGAGGAACAGACCAGATCAGATTCTCTTAAGAAAGTTCTCACTGAGGACTCCAAACCCACAGGAACTTGAACCGATTTAGGGAGAAATTTGATGCCATAAATCAGAATCAAAATAAACATTTCTCATGAAAAGATGATGAAATTGCCTTTTATTAATTGATAATATTAAAAGTACAACAAGTCAATCTTTCCAAAGCCTTGGACCGTCATATGCTGAGATCTCATTAATTCCATCTCTGATCAACCCAAAAAACTGATGGAATTCATTTCTGGTCATTGGCTCACCATCTGCTATTTGTTGGGCTATGCTTCTTAATCCTAAAGCATAATTCTTGGCATCATCTGCTTGTACATGATAGCGCATAGCTTCAGAAGCCCAACTTCTGCTTCTTTTCTGCATTTTCTTTTTCTGATGATAAGGTTTGCTCAACAGAAAGCAAATGGTCCACATGCTCATCTAAATTGGCAATGATTGTATCATGATTTTGACACTGTTCTTGAAGTGATTCATTTTTCTCTTCCAATTTTAATACCATTTCCTCAGCTTTTGATGCTCTTCTAACCCATCTCTTCATGTTACATCTTGCTTCCTCTTATCTTCTGACAAAAGTACATATTTTTCTTGTAATTGCTGGAACTGAAGTTGTTGATGTTGTAGCTGAGCTGACAAGTCATCCTTTTCTTGTTTTATGATAGCCAAATTTTCTCGAGTGGCTAGATTAGATTCTAACTTTCTTTTTTTAGCCCTAACTCTTCCACTTCAGCATTCAAACTTAGGTTATAAGATTCTTGTTGGGCGGAACTTCTTCGTGTATGTCTTCAGAGACTGAATCAAAGACCTGGGTGGCCCTTCAAAAGGAGGAACTTTGTACCCTTTCCCTCTCTTCTTTTGCCATATTGGATATCCTTCAGTTGTTTTTCCTTCTACTCTCTTAGCAGAAGTAACCCTACCAGGATGTTTCCATGCCTTCTTCACTGACTCCAATAATTTCTTCGAGGTCTTGAAATCTTCATAAAATGTTGCCAGTTGGTAGTCCTTGGAATAAACTGCTCAAATCCAAACTGTCGTAAAACCATGTTGGGACAATAACTAATACAGCAGCGGGCTCCTATCAACGGGACCCATGGGTACTCACCACAGTATGCCAGATAAGATTTGAAATAAGTATCGACTTCTCCAATGAAATTGAGATTTACTTAGACTTAGAAACATTGATTCCCATGTGGTTCTTCCTACTTCATGCAATGTTTTTCAGCAAAATTCTCCAGCTTAGAATAAAGATGCCATGGGGTACCAACCAAACCTGAAATCTTCCCCTCAATCATATGACTCACAGTCCAGACAAACAACAACTGCAAGCAACATCTTAAACGACCCCTTCCGGCTTTTCTACAATAATTCAAGGATGAGAAAGTTTCTGCTAATATTGTTGTAGCAGGGTTAATTTTAAAGGTCACTACATTTTTGAATACATTAACAGCCTCAAAATCGATCATTCCCTCGGCAGATGGGAAAAGAACCAAACCATATATCCTAAGGCCAAAATTCTCAATCGAATTTCATTGCTTTCATCATGTAATCTCCTCTTGAATATGGCCTCTAGTTCATTCCAAAACCAACCCTAGCTAGTTGACAGTCTATCTGGGTAATCCAAGCAAAGTTAGAAAGTGCATGCTCTATAGGTGTGTAAAAGTACACCTTTCTGACTTGGGACAATTTAGCAGGGATTCATACTCCTCGATAGTAGGAGTCATATCCACAGTATCAAAAGTGAAGCACCGATATTCTGGATCCCAAAACCCTATCATGGCCTGAAAACAAGCATGTTGGACCCTAATTTTCAGTAAATGTGATAGATCCCCATATTGTTTCTGAAAAGTGATTTGATCATGAAGGATAACCTTTCCTAGCAGTCTAGCAGTTGTCCTGTACCAAGTGGTCTGTCATCTAATTTAACGTGTGCTGGTAATTAAGACTCAAATTTTGATGGCAAACAATCCCCTTCATCATGTTGGCTCAATTCTGATCTGGTCAAAAATTCCTCAATAGTATTGGTTTTTTCCATCTCACACTTCCTGTAAGGATCGGTGGAGATAATGAGCATATGGAATGTATATAAAAATGTATGTTAATGCATTGACATTTGTTTGTGTCTTAACGGGTATATCCTACTTGATAGGATCTAACTCATAAGGTTTGGTTCAGTTTAATCTATCCTTAAAGATATTCTTTGGTTCTTAGATTGCCCGAATTACCCATGGAGTAATCGGCCTCTTAACCTTATACAACATGAGTATGGGAAAAAATTCCACAATACCCGTTGCATAGGGTGAGTTACAATCTAAGTGAAAGTCCAAATGAGCATCAGTGGATATAAATGAAAAGGACGAGCTCGGGTCCAGAGCTTTTATGGGTTCACCATGAAGTGTGTGAATACACAAATAAATAACATGCATGCACGTGGCAATATGGAAAATTGAAAAGAATCACAGTAGATATTGCATAAAATAAATAATGCAAATAAAATAAATGCCAAAAATAAATAGCAATAAGAAAGAGCAAATGAAAAGCAAACACAAGCAGTTGGCTCAACCCTAACTCCCTAGTGGAGTCGTCATTCTGTCGATACACGACGTCGGGCGACGGCTCCCACTTTTTTTTTGTTTATTTAACAAAAGGGTTTTTTCTCGATTGGGGAAATAAAGATTTTATTGGAGTCGCCATCTAGTAATTTGAGGGAACCAGAAATCCCAAATTAGACACTGGTCTCAGAGATTCAGGTACGGGGTTAGTTATGATTAAGGGAAGGTAGACACCACCCTTAAAACATCCTTTCAAGAGAAAGGTTACCCTTACTTGTGTGTTTTTTATTTGATTCAAATGCTATTATATTTTGGGCTTCTTGCAATTTGTTTTTTTTTTAAATGGTTAACGTCGGTCCCTAATAATAAGAGACATTAAAAATGACATCAGTCCCTAAAAATTAAGAGACTCGTCTAAAAAATGACGTTTTAACCCTAAAAAAGAGAGTTACGTCTGAGTTACCAAAAAAATAATAATGGATATAATCCATATTTTGTATTTTAAATTTTTGACATCGGTCCTTTTCTTAAAAAAAAAGAGACGTGTCGACAGACAATATTCAAAGGAGACACGTCAAAAAATGACATCAGTCTCTAAAAAATAGGAGACTTGTCTAAAATATTGACGTTGTCCCTAAAAAAGGAGAATTACGTCTGGGTTACCAAAAGAAATAATGGACATAATCCATATTTGATATTTAAATTTTTGACATCGGTCCTTTTCTAAAAAAGAGACGTGTCGACAAACAATATTTATTTATAAAACAAAATTATTTTGATATTGTTGAGAAATAGGTATAACCATACTTGAGAATAGAGCTTTGGACCCACAAACAATGACATGATAAGATGGGTATTGGACCCGCGTCGTTATTTCGTTTATATTTATTTTTTGGTTTTTTTTTGTTGTTTTTTAGCATGCGAGAAAATTTACAAGCATATATACAAAAATATCAAAAATACCATCAGGAACCTCAAAAAAATTACCTGAGTGCCACTGTATAGGCAAAATACTGAAATACCCTTGAATTTCTCTGAAATTTATGAAAATGCCACTGGCGACGCGTGTGGCCCACGTGCAGTTACTGTTGGAGCGGTGAAATTTTCTGGCGAGATTTCCGGCCAAAAAATGGTTGATTCGGGTAGATCTGAGGGCGAGGATTCTTATGGTGGTGGTCTCGACGGACTTTGATGGCTGACGAGGGAGAATCGTCGGTTTGAAGCTTCGAGTGGCCGACGAAAATCGTGCCCTTTTTCCGGCCAGATGGGGAGGAGAAAACTCTGAAAATGGCCAGGGTTTTGATTTATAGGAGGATAGGAACCTTTCTGTGGTGGTGCGGAGGCTTCAAACTGCCGGAAATGGGAGATCGGATGAGAGAGAGAGAATCGCCGGCGAGAGGAGAGAGAGACTTTGAGATTTGCTACGGTGTGAACTCGCGCATGGTACACCGGTGCAGCTGAAGGCTGTGAACCGTTGAATCGCGGTTGAACTGATCCTGCGGCTGTGATTGGCTGGATTTGCAAGTTGATCGGACGGTCCGGATGGGCTGAGGTGTGATCTGGTGTGGCGCGGTGTACTGAGAGCTTGGTACACCGGGTGACGTGGCCCAACAGGATCTAAGGACAAATTGTTTTAAGGGCTGAGATGGATTTGGGTTTTAATCTAGTGTGGTAAGTCCTATTGTATTATATTAAATCAAAGGTCCAGAACTAAATACTAGTAGATCTAACGATTAGGATTTTTTGATATTTTTCAATTTATTTTTAATAAAAATCAATATCTTACTCTCGTGAAGAAAAACTAAAAAAAAACTTAACAGTGATCGTACTCTCTCTTTTCTTTTCTTTTCTTTTTCTTCTGGCGAATTGTAACTGGCTCTCTCTAGCCAATGATATATAACTGGCTATTTATAGCCAATGACAGGGGACATAAATCTAATGCAGTTGGCATGAATCTGCTTTAAAGAAAAATTTAATGGTCACAGCTACTCCGCCTACTATCGGTGCAATTGCCTTGCCTAGTATGACAAATTTTGTATTATTAATTTTGTTTTATTATATATAATAATAAATATTTATATAGGTAAAATTAAAAACTCAAATCAGTATTAGAAAAAGCCCGATTCAACCGCTAAAAATCAATTTTAATGACCAAAAATTATGTTAAGACACTAAAAAAAACTTTCGATGGGTATCAACCCGGTGAACCGGGTTTCGACAAAAAATAACAGTTTTGACCCAAAATGGCCTGAAACTCATTTTTTATCCCGGTCGACATGGTTGGACCCGTATTGACCCGGTGGACTCGGCTTTGATCGAAAATAACAGTTTTGACCCAAAATGGCCTGAAACTCATTTTTTATCCCGGTCGACATGGTTGGACCCATATTGACCCGGTGGACTCGGTTTTGACCCGAAACGACCTGAAAACTCATTTTTTACCTTGGTCGACATGGTTTGACCCATATTGACCCGGTGGAATCGGTTTTGACCAGAAATGACGGTTTACTCGAGAAAAATATTTTTTGAATTTTAAACTTTTTCTTAATTTTTTGGATTTTTATAAATAATAATAGAAATAAAATAACATTCAAGAAAATCTTGGTGAATCCAAAATTGGGTTACAACAACCATGACTCTCCATTTCAACATCATTAGGAATTTTTTCTTCATCACTTTCATCTTCTTTACCATTTTTTCTTCGTGTTGCACTGTCAATAGCACCAAGCAAATCAAAGTTTGAATGTTTTTCTCTCTCGTTTATCCAATGATCATCAGATGAAAGATCATCTACTACACCAAAATCATCAGCTTGCTTTTGACTTGGTTATCATTCAATTTCAGATTGCACATTACAAATACCAAGTCATTCATTTTTCTCTGGTGCCAACGATTTCTTTGTTTTGTATGAACTTAAATAAATAATTCAAATTTATAAGATTTTTATCAAATATTTCAACATTTAAACTAATAAAATGAAAAAACTCACCATTTCAAATGCACTCCAGTTATGCTCACATCCAGATGAAGTACAAGTCAAGCTTAGAACTCGGATTGCAAACCTTTGTAATTCTGGACATTCATCCCCATAAGAATCGCACCATTGAGCTGAATTTTTTTTTATCTCTTGCTGTCTTGGCAGCCTCAATGCCAAACAACCCATTTGCATCCTTGAATGATTCAAGTTGTAAGTCAATTTTGCATATTTCAATTGCATTAGGCACCATCCTTTCTAAGCATTGATATAATCCAATTTTAATGTTGGCATTAACCTTAAAATTGAGATTATAATGATAACGAGGATTCAAATAAGAAGCTGCTATATATAAAGGTCTGTGAAATTGAAGTTCTCATCTTGCATCAATAATATTCCATATAGGTATATAACTATATAAAAACAAACAATAAAAATATCATTACAATCTAGGAATATCTCAATTGGAAGTATCTCTAAAGACATTCATATTAATAGATGACTACATTTGAACTAAACAATTAGCAAGATATATACTTTTTTTTTCACATAATCAAAATTCACTTATATCTTCTCTTTTGCTTCATCCATTACTTTATATATAAAACTCATAGCTGGTTTCTTAATAAATCAACTAATCGAAGAACTTTAATTAGAGGGTATGCTGCCTTACTACATATAGTGACATCATGCCAAAACTTGCTGTTCAAAACACAATTTTGAATTTATTTCCCTTCTTCTATTCTTGCAAACCTACATGAAATCCACTGTTTGGAAGTAAACATAGTCATCAGCTGCATTTTATAATCATTCAAACATCCTAGAGTCAAATATATAGTAGCAAACCGAGTGGCAACAGGTCTAATCAAATCCTTTCCTTTCGTAAAATGCCTTAGCATGGAAATAAGAATAGTTCTTGAATAAATATATGAGGTGATTTTCCTCCCCTTAGAAATAGTTACTTGATGAACCTTTAACTTCTTCTCAAAATCTTCCAATCTCAAGTCAATACAATGGGTAGCACATGGAGTCCAAAACAAACTCTTTCTTTTTTCCATCAATAATTGTCCTGCTGCCTTATAATTTGTAGCATTATCAATGACTACTTGGACAACATTTTCCTCCCCAATCCTTTCCATAATGGCATCTAATTTCATCTCAAATACTTTATCAGCAGTCTTGGACATATTAGAAGTATACATCGATGACAAAAAAATTGTCCCTTTAGGACTATTAACCAAAAAGTTACAAATACAACGTCTTTTTTTATCTGTCCATCCATCAGACATTATTGAACAACCTATTTTTTTTTCCATTCTAGCTTGTACTCCTCAAGCAATTTCATTGTTTGATCCACTTCTTGCTTCAAATACTTCTCTCTAATATCATAGTAGGATGGAGGCTTGAAACCTGGCCCATACTTTGCAATCAATTCAAGTGCCTTAAGAAACTCGGTTTTTTACACAATTAAATGGAATTGCACTAGTGTAAAAAAACCTTTCAATTTGTCGACATGTTTCTTCTCTAATATCCTTTTTTAGCAATTGATTTAGGGTTGTTTGTGTATTTCCACTCCCACTAGCTGCTCTCTTTTCTTTGTTCTTGGAGCTAATTTCTTTTATTTCATCATCATCATTATTTTCACTATATTGATGAGCCTTTCTTTTCTTTTCAGTTGCTTCTAGATTTTTCACCAAAACACCCAAAATCATCTGCTTAACATTTTCTGATACTTGCTGACATGGCTCAACATCCTTACGAGTGCAAGTTAAATGCTGTTTGAAACGAAAAATACCCCCACTGATAATTTTTTTACAATACTTGTATTGAACTTTTTTAGAATTCTTATCAATATCTATACCATGTTGCCATCCCACATCAAGCCTATTACCATAAGAATTTTTTCTAAATGCCATAAGTTCAACAATTCAAGAATCAACTCAAATCAGCCCTGTAATCAATCCAAACATTTTATGATTGTAATTAAATTTTGTAAAAAAAAGGTACCATAATAGATGTGTTAGAACAATAATGCAACCAGTAATGGGGACATTCGTAAGGTTAAAACAAATAAACTTTAAATCACAGAGAATCATGACCAGTAATATAAATCAATAGTGACAATAAAATTAGCCAAGATTGTTCTCTGTGATTCATGCAGCCAGTATTATCCAAAACCTTATCAGCAGTTCGAAGACAATTATAAAAATTGTAGTAACACTATCAACATCTAGACATTTATACTAATATGTATTTTCCAACATCTTTTTATTCCTTTTCTGCATGTGCATGCACCATCAGCATCTAGTATACCAATTTCCAAAATCACCTCTTTCTTTATGAAAATATTGCAAACAAGCATCCATCCATGTTTTTGAATTTTGTTTAAGAAATACACAAAAAGCTTAAAAGAAACTCCGCAGTGAAATGCTCTCCCGTGACAAATTCATGTCTGGAATTTTAATTTTGAGAGAGCTAAAAAGAACAACATAAAGTTCACAACCCACATATCAGCCCATAACATAAAATAATAAAAAAAAAACAACACAAAATCTTCCAAATTTCTTCCCAAATTGAATAATTTCATGTTGCATATATTTTTTCTTATCACAGTCTACTTATGGTCTATCAAAATTTAAACTTTCATCACCTCTAAATCATTCGCAAACCAAACCGATATTAAGCACAATAATTTATCAAGAAATTAATTAAATTTAGTTCAACTAATCAACATATAACAATAAAAAGGTTACATCTTTTTCCAAAACTTTCTCAACAACCAAACAAAATGACATTATAAATGGAACAACTTACGGTGTAGACTGTAGAGGAAGCCATTGATGATGGAAAAAAAGAAGACCGCTTTTGATTAAGGCTGAAGAGTAAGTCATTGTTGAAGATTGAAGAGCGTTGCCGCTGTTAATGAAGAGGAAGCCGTGAGCCGTTGATGATGGGGAAAAAAGGAGAGTGTTGTCGCTGTTGATGAAGAGGAAGCCGTGAGGTGTGAGGGCGTGAGCTGTTAATAGAGAAAGAGATTTGTTTTCTGTGTGTGTATCAGCAGCTGATACAAAGATGAAAGAATGCACAATAGCTAATAGCCAATAGCTGCTGGAGCTGGGAGGAAACAACAACGACAGTTTATGTTTTCTGCTGATATCGTTAAAACGGTCCTGAAATCACGTTTTTACGTGATTTCACATGATTTTAACGATTTCATTCGATTTCAATCTGATTTTACTAATTTTTTAGTTCTTAAAATGATTTTGCATGTTAAGCATATATTAACTTGTAAAACCATATAATTTTACAAATTAAATCATGATTTTAACAAGATTGGATTTGCTGTTTAGCCTCTCACGAAAAGGACGAGCAAGCTAATACGAAGATATCTCTTGTGCCGAGGCCAAACCAAAACAATTGATATTTCCTTTTTAGCAACTTTGTGAAGGAAAGGAAAGAGAGCGAGATGGCGGGGAACCAAATATAGAATCCGATTAAAAAGGTTCCAATTTTTAAGACCATGAAATTCCATGCCGATTTCCATGTTTGAATGTTTTGCCATTGCCTTCTTTTCTCTGTTTTTAAGGTACATAAATTTTCCTTTTTCCTTTTTTTTTTTCTCTCTCTGATTCATTAAAGCCAACATAAACACACGATTTTTCCAATTTTCAGCTTCTATCGTACCCCGCTTATTCTCTCTCCATAGCTAATAACAAATGCATGGGTTTCGTTTCAAAGTTTAAGTTCTCCTTCCAAAGGTAAGACAGTACCGATTTCCGTATCCATTTTTTTCAGGTCTTCATCAACATTTTCTTTCATTTGAAGATGTTAATAATCGTTGCTTTCGAAGAAACTGTCTGAAATTTGTCTCGGTTGTAAAAAAAACGCGTAGGACCATTTATGTGTTTTAGCTTTCAGTAAAGTTATTCAGCAACGCTTTGTGTTATGCTGTTATTGTGGTTTAGTACTTCAGTGTATTTTTATTTTTAAATTCAAAACCTTGAATATTAGGAATCTGATTTTGTGAAATGGTGGAAAAAGATCCATATAACCTGCCCCAACTGGTGTGGAATTGAGTATTTGTTGTGAACCCTAAAATATAATTAGAATATTAGGAATCTGATTTTATGAAACGGTGGAAAAAGACCCATATAACCTGCCCCATCTGGTGTGGAATTGAGTATTTGTTGTGAACCCTAAAATATAATTAGAATAGTTAATTTCTTTTCCTTCTGACTTTCAATTCCAGTTGTGGAATTTAAATTCATTGAGGGTTAATGTGCACCCCATTCCTTTATATATTGAGCTATGCATAATTAATTTAACCCATTTTTAAACAATCTTTGGAAATTGTAAATCTCTCCACTTTTCTCAAAGAAAAGGAAAAAGGGAAAAAAGAAAGAAAAAGATCTCCACTTATTGTTAGGAGCTTTGGGTGGAGAGATTTGAACAGTTGAGCTGAACCCGGGCAACATATTGCTTTAAACCTTTAAAATTGAAGGCTTTCATAAATTTCTTAGAGGTTATTTAAATTTTCTTGAGAGATCCAAGGTTTGTTAAATCAAGTGAATTATACGTTGAGTTTGAGGACCTTGTTTATAGGGTGATTTGATATTTACATGTAATTAACTCAGACCAGGTTTGATGAGCTTGTAGTTATTTATCATCCAAGCCAAGCTGGTCCAAAGGAAGAAACTTGTGACCTATGGGAAAGAACTTGGAGCACCATTCCTCAAGTGTTTCTATTGAGAACAATCATCCAGGATGCATGTGGAGCATACTTCATGTACTCAAGTACCATCATTGGCGATATATTAAGAAAAAGCTTCACCACAAGAGTGGTGGTAACAGGAAACATGCCAAGTGTACGTAAGAGAGCCTTTTCATTTAAAATGAATTTCTTCCCCGTTATTGTTCTCATCCAATATTAATGTAATTTACCTTCTTTTGAAAAGGATGTTAAGAGAAATGTGTCTATTGTATCGAATGTTTACTGCTGGTGGATATTGTAGTAGATGGATTTTCTGGACTTGAGTCAACAAAACAGCCTTTAATTATCTTAAGGTAGCTGGTCATACACTTGGATAATGCATTGGTTTTATGGGATACACTTATGCACAATGCATTGTTTTTACAGTTAAAGTATTATTATGGTTCACATTTTACAATCCAGAGTATTCTTATAGCTGAATGGTGACAATTTACCTGCAATTACTTCCATACAGACAGATTTTTAGAAGTTGGCTCCCAAACTTTAGAAAAATACCCTTTTAAATCCTCTATTACTCTTAAATATGGATGTGGTATCATCCCTTAGGTTAGCCATTATCTTTGATAAAAATCAAGAATAGACCAGTTTCCTCAATTTCTAATAGATAAGGTGTCTTTTTCTTGTCTGGTCATGTTAGGATACCTCAAACACCAGAAAAAGGCATAAAACTGGACACTGCAACTAGTATATCTGAACCATGAACCTTTTCATCTTTCCAATCAAAAGATCTCTTTGAAAAAAACCCAGAGGATCTCAGAAATGGGGGAGGGAAGAAAGAAAAAACTTACATAGGATTCATAATTAAGTTGACAATCATTTTAGAACTTTCGATCTCTATCTACAGATCTTAACATTATTTTCTTATTTTGATACTATCAGATGCAAACATTTTGCAGTTGAAGCTAGAATTGGATTCTAGCAAGTGTCCTTCTTGAAAGCAAATATATCCTTGAAAATAGTATTAACCAGTTGGGATGGGGGTACCTTTGGCTGCTGTGCCTTGGTTTATTAGACTATGAGAGTTGAAAAGTGGATTGTGTTTTATGCCATCTTTACATGCACAATGTCATAGTTGAACCAGCATATATGAATCTTCAACTGCTGGTTCTTGTTCATGATATAATGAGATGTAAGATAAATTCCTAATGTGCTAATAAACATTTTCTCCTTTGCAGGGGATGGAAATCCAGGAAATATTTTAACTGATTCTAAGGTTGGTGGAACCCCTCAGAGCAACAACACTGGAAATCACCATTCAACAGTAAGTTATAAGTGAGATATCTTATTGCACTTTTCTATTAATGATAATCCTATTACTTTGTGTCCTGTTAAGTATAGATTCAAAGTGCATCACAAAGTAATATGTCGAACAAGAACCAGGGAGAGCTTGCATGCACACATAAAAACCTATCTATATATGTGCAAGGTTTATAAATACAAGGTTTCTGATATGAAGATTATCAGGTTATTGATAAGAAGACACAATTCACTTCAGCCACCAAAGCTTCTGTCAAATCTCGAATAAAATCTAGAATTTCTGATGAGCTTTCCAAAAGGAAGGGCCGACATTGCCGAAGCTCAACTTACCCTATAAGATCACCCTTGATGCAAATTGATTCCTTTCGCCATACAGAACTGTCAGATGAGGATCTCGTTTCTGATATAAGATTAAGTGATGGGTGTCCCACAATTGCTGAAGAACCAACCTCTTCCACCACCAAATTACTGGATCCATCGGTACCAACATCCTTGGAGGAGTACAATCGTGAAGATTGTGGCCCCATGCTCACTAGTAATCACCTGGGACATAACCAGGTTGATATGACTGAAAAGGAACTAATTGAGAATCACTCTCTTCTTCAGGAAAATTCAAATGATAAAAGGCAGAAATCAGTACATGTAAAGGGTCTCAGCATGGATGCTTCAGCCCAACAATCAAAAGAGATTTTGGATGCACTAGATATGATCAACATAGATAAGGATATTTTTAAAATCTTTTTACAAGATTCGACCAATCCTTTGGCTCATTACATGCACCATCACTATACATTCACCACTAAAATGGGATATTCTGTCTCATTCCCTTTACCGGGTTCATCATGTGGAATAGGTTCTGGAGCAAGAAAAGGCAAGCAGAAGCAGGAGGGCTTGGAGAAGTTGCAAGCAGGTAGCCATACACAAAAGTCTGTTGAGCCCAAGTATAGAGAATATATACGTTCAAAGTCAATGCCATCAATAGCTGCTGCAAATTCCTCTTTGGGTTCATCCCACCGAATTAAGAATCATGCCCAGAATCAAGTGGTTGTTAAGCATTTCAAGAATCTCAAGCAAAAAATAAGGCATGCTATTAAAGAGAGCAAAAATGAGAAACATAGAATAACCATGGATGCAATCCTTCACAAGATTCCTCATGGCCACAGGTTTTCCAAGAACTTGGAAAGGATTGGTGTTGATAATATGATGGATCATTTCATGAGTAGAGATGGTAAAGACAGTCCCAAAAGTAGCTATGATTATGATCACTCTCTTCCTTCTACCAGCAATAGTGAATTATACCGCATCAGCAGAACAGTATCATTCAGCGAATCACTGGACAGATATTGCCAGTTGTATGATTCTAGCTTTAACAAAGAAGCAAAACAACATTTCCCTGAGACATTAAAGATGAAAGCAGAAGATGGGGTTTCATTTCAAATGGGCGCCGCAAAATCCATGAGAAGGATTTTTTCCTTGCCAGACCTCAAATCTTTTCCCTATTGCTGTGAGGATTCTTCTGGTTCCTTCCCAGTAAGTCAAGTTAGAACCATGACGGATGACACTTTGAGCACAAGAGGTAATTTCTGTGAACAAAACAGTCTCAGTCATCCCACAGCTTCCGAGCAATTCTTGGGAGTAGACACTAAAAATCATTTAAGAGGGAATAATGTGGAGAGTGAATCAGATTCAGTTATTGGTGATGAATTGGGTACGATATTGGTTTCAAATGTTGAGACACGTGCCAGCTGCACTTTAGTTAGTGATGACTTGAGCAACTTGATGACAGTGGATAAGCAGGATATTCTTTCCCCAACTGAAACTATTACTGAAGTGGTAGAACTGACTACTCTGCCTGTGCCTGACTCTAAACTTCAGGATGAGACAACCAGGCATGCAAACATTTTTGTTGCAGAAGGTATACTTGTCAAATTGCCAATGGTTTTCTTTTCTTGCCAATGGTTTTATTTATTTATTTATTTTTATTTTAACTCAATACAACATTGCATCATGCATTGAAGTTCATGTATGTTCTCACCAGGTGTGTAGATATGCTTGTCAATTGGTTTCAAACTTTGATGTGGTCATTAATTTTTAACACAGAAGATAGCGTACTTAAAGTCAGGGCGTATAAACTTGTCAAATAGTGTATACAAGAAGGTAGCATAATTTATTATATTCAGATATGTGTTGAAATTTAAGTCTCCTTGGTTTGCAAAAATAATTATTTCCCCTGCTCCCTATTATTTTGTTAATTGAGTTGGTGTTTCATGAATAATGTTTTATATGGAGGCAGATCTTAATTATTCGAAGAACAATCTAGCAGAATGCAGCATGGATGCACTTACAATTACAGTGACCGAGGTTGGAATTGAGAAAATAGATTTTTTAAGCAACATCTTGAATAATGATAGTCATCCATTCCAAGTTGATGCCAAAGACAAAGCCGAATTTGATTATGTCAAGGATGTACTGACGTTGTCTGGTTTCACTGGGAATGAGTTGCTTGGAACATGGAATTCTGATGACCAACCAGTACATCATTCCATTTTTGAAGAAGCAGAAGGTTGTATGCTCCTAGATCCTGAGTGCTGTGGAAATGAAGGTGGCAACTGTCATCACCTGCTATTGTTTGATCTAATCAATGAGGTACTAATGGAGATTTATGCAAACTCGTACACTTATTATCCAGTGCCCGTGTCTTCTCTTTCGCATGTCCGTCCAATGCCTGTAGGACGCCACGTCCTAGAGGAGGTCTGGACAAATATAAGCTGGTATTTAAGCTCAACTACTGAGGGTGACCACTCATTAGATCATGCTTTAAGTAGAGATTTAGCGAAGCGTGATGGTTGGATGAATCTGCAATATGATACAGAATGTGCGGGGCTTGAATTGGAGGACTTGATTTTTGAAGATCTTTTGGAGGAAATTTTTTGCGCTTGATTTTATGGCTGAATCATTTTGGTTCTTGCAGCGCTGTACGCCTTTTATCATTGCATATACAGGAAATTTTTATCAAATATTCCTGTGAACATCACGAGTAAAAAACATGGATAGGAAAAAATAGGGATAATAATAATATAAGAGTTTAGGTTATACTATTTCACTACTGTGAGGCCTGCCCTTTCAGCGGGTGGTCGGTTATCATCTTTTATTTATTTTTAATTTTTTAATTAACTTATTAATATTAAATTCTCAAATTAGATAAATCCATTATCTATATTAATTTCATAATGAATTCTATATATCATAAAAGTCAAAGTAATTGTAAACAAATAGTTATATGCTTGCACGTGTTTTTTTAAATATAATTTTATGACTTCCTTTAAGCAATATTATATAGCAATGCTTTGACAGGATCTATAATGATTCGTTTTTCAAAGTCTATATTTTAAATAAACAAATCGTTTACGGTATTAATATTTTTTACCGTGTTCTTATTGAAATATCATGCTAATTAATATAATTATTTTTAGTTGTATTATTTTCATTGTATTATTTATATGGTATATACTACCAAAAATGGTTTTTATGGACGGGACCATTTTTTCTGCTAATTAGCAATAAAAAGTTAGGGTTCATTTGGAAGTATGATGTATAGTTTAAATAGTATTTTGTTTTAATCACAATTTTAAAAGTATTTAATTAATTAATTGTTAATTTATATATCATGTAGTTAATTGGTTGGTTGCACGTGGCATTGATTTTGTTTATGTAAACATGTTTGATTTTTAATAAAAAAATTATTATCTTTAATATTCATCAAATATTTTATTAATAAATTTAATATTTAATTAATGAATATAGAGTAAAGATGTTGAGACAAAAGTGCTTTGCAAAAAATAAATTATAAAATTGTTATAATTATGAGATTTATATTACATCAATATTCCTGATCAATGCTCTATTAAAATCGGATGTTAATTAGAGTTGTCGAGACTAATGTATATTATGTTATTTTTTTTTATAAAAAAAATAATTGTTCTCATAAGCTAAGGTATGAGAGGTACCTAGAACTAATATGTTGGTGCTTATCAAATGATATGTATATTAAATTGACTCACATAAAAATTTTATATGGAGAGATCACATGTGTCTACTGAAAGGCACATGTGATGTTATATAAGTAATCCTTAAATTTGATATCATTAAATTATTTTATATAGAAACCATTATGTTTTAATTCTGTTACATGTTCTAATCAATCATACCAAATAGAAAAATATTTAGTATAACATTAGCACTCAATTTAGATGTAATATTGAGTATAACATTAACAAATGGATTCATCATCTTAGGTGAATTAGAACAAAATAAATATTTCATGTGTTCTCAAATAGTATTGATTGTAAATCATTGAACAAGATAAAATGAGAATTGAAAAGAGTTTCAAATTTTATTTAAGAATAAATGACTATGGTATTGAGTATAAACTTGATTTGACAAGTAGTAAAAATATTTCATGCTATAATATCTAAATCGGAACATTGTTGATAAATTGATAATAATTACACTGATAAACTAGTCAAAAAAAGGTTAAATCAAACCATTAATGACTTTTCTAATATTTAAGGATCATAACACGTTGCTAGATATTGTACTTGATCTTTAAATATAAATAAATTAATTATTAAATTGATAATAAATTAATTTAATTAATTAATTTAATCCTGTTTTATTTAGAATTATGATTTATATTTATGCTAACTTATTAGATAATTTAATAGGTCACACACACAAGAAACATTGATCATAAATCAAACTGAGATGATTAATCAAATGTAACTTGATTGTAAATAGGTTTTAGAAATTGAGGACTAGAATGTTGTAATTAAAAAAGATTACAATTCTAGATATAGAAAAAAAAATCAAGTACTTGATTGAATAAATTTCTAGAATTGTCTTAAAATAATATATGTGATTCATGAGATAAATGATATTTTATCATTTATAAGGTTTTCAAGTTTCCCAATAAATAGAATGATTTACGTCTTATTTTCTAAATAAAGAGAAAAACTATGTAAGTTACAAAATAGTTGAAAACACAAAAGAAAACAAATTAGCACTTAAAGACATAACAATTTCTCTTCTAAAAGGGTTTAAGAGATATTTTTATGATGGTTTGTGTGGATTAATGTTAGAGGTCGGACACTTAAACGACTTGCGATTTGCGATAACCTAGCCTTGAAACAATTATTCAAAGCTAAAAAAAAACATCTGATCTTCATCTAAAACTTAAACAATTCTAAATCTATCTAATGAGACCCTTAGAACTCTTGAAAAGTTATTAAATTTATTATTTTTGCTGTGTATATGTATTTTGAAAAACCTGACATCAACACAAACAAAAGTTTTGCATGGGTCCTTATTGAAAACTCTCTTGAAATCTTAGTTATAAAAAAGTTATAATTTATAACTTTTTTTAAATGTAGTTTTTCAAACAACAACAATAAAAATTACCACATTGTTAAACATATAATTAGTGATAAAAGCTACAAAAAGGATACTATAGTTAATTCCATCACTAACTAAATTTTTGACACTAATTATTGATCGAATTACCAAAGAAAATTAAAAAAAATCCTTCCTCTCAAATTTCCATCTTTATAACAACAAATAATTCATTCCCTCTCCTTTCTACCATTATTTTCTCTCATATCCTCTCTTTCATTTTTCTCAACCAGTATTTATTAGAATTGTGTCAGATCAAACAATGGATTGAGACTTAGTCCGAATTGAGTTTTGAACAAAGAATATTTTTGCGATTAAACTGATATGAACTAGTCGAATCGGCTAGTTTTTTCTAGAATCAAAAGAACTGAGTGATTTGAATGGTTTGTTAGGTTAAATTAAGAAAAACAAAAACCCAATACAACATAATTTTATATCATTTTCTTTAAGCTTTTAAAATCCTAGTCATCAACCTTCATTTTGGCTTTCACTTCTCCACTTTCATGAATAGACACCCATCAATCATTCTTTAAATCCTTTTTCTTTTTAATATAATATTTATTTGTCAAATCTTATATCCTTTTTATAAATTAATACTAACCCTAAATAACTCTAGTTTTGTCTAACTTATTAATATATGGGCTTCATTCAATTTTGATTTTTCTTTTCGAATTTGTATGCATGTAGAAGTTCTTGCCAACTATTAAGTTTGTAATTGTCAATTATATGTTGTTGATCTATCCCTTATTTCTTTTACTAAGATTAATAATTTTTCTTATTGCCTAAAAAACATTTAAAGGAAAAATAGTTGATGCTTGTTAATGATGTCCCAAAACCCAGAATATTTATATAAAAAGTTATTTAGTTTGTGAGAAGCTGTTAATCAAGATATCCAGGTGAATAGTTTTCTTTTCCCTAGCTCAGGAAATACAAAATTAATGGTAAAGCCCTAAATACCTTCAAAAACAAAACCAATCGGGGGGGGGGGGGGGGGCTTTAAGACTTGTTGATGATAAAATCAGTAGTTTTATGAGAAAGATAATAAAACTTAAAAGATTCTTAAATTCTAAGAATAAATTATGTTTGTTCTTATATTTTAGGGTGAATTTAAGACTTGTTGATGATAAAATCAGTAGTTTTATGAGAAAGATAATAAAACTTAAAAGATTCTTAAATTCTAAGAATAAATGATGTTTGTTCTTATATTTTAGGGTGAAATACTCTGAAATATATATAAGCTCTTAAAAAATAAAAAAAGTTCTAAACCTCTTACTTGGATGGTTCTACGATATTTATACCCCCTAAACCTTGCTATTTTTAGAGAAGGAAAGGACTAAAAAGTTTCTTGCTTTTAGTGGTGTTAATGAGGGACAGATATACCTTATAATGAGATAATACGTATTGTAGGTCCTTTAAGAGACCTCTTATACATCTATAAGTGTAAGGAGATGTTGTGATGTCACGGTCACACAAATTAATTACCATAGCTTAAATAAAAAAGATAGTATAGAGCAAGCAAGGAGTCGATCACACGAGGAAGGTTTAATTCAGATTTTTATGTTATACGGTATGCAATTGGGGGGGCTTTGAGATTATCTAGGTTATAACAGAATAAAACAATCAAGCTAAATTAAATAAATCAGAAAACTATCAAGAGAACAAACCTTGGTTTCAAGTAAACGTTCACCTACGAAAATCATAACTGATAATTGAAACGAAACACCAATTTATATTCTGAATCACCAAATCAAGAAACTATCTTTTCTTAATATTAGTTAGTTAACCGATCCGCAGTGTAACTAACCCTAACTAGTAAACAACCATTGTGTCCGCGCTAATAATTTTATTCAATGGCAGCCTCAAGAACTAGATAAATTGATTAATCTAAACAACATAACTGTCCGCAGTTCATGTTTTATTTGTTCGAATGTTCTCCCTAAGATTAATAACGTAGATCCGCCACAATTATTAAACTTAGTTGCTTCACAAGTGTTGCGATGTCGCGGTCGCACAAATTAATTACCCTAGCTTCAAACACAACACACAAGATAGTATAGAGCAAGCAAGGGGTCGATCCCACGAGGAAGTTTCAAGTCAGATTTTTATGTTGTACGTTATGTAATTGGGGGGATTTGGTTTGTGATTATCTAAACTATGGCAGCAATTAAACTAGCAAACAAAATCAATTAAAACCAAAACTTATCAATAAAACAAACCTTGGTCGCAAGCACACATCCACCAACGGAAATTAGAACCGATCCTTGAAACGAAAATTGCAGTTTATGTTCTGAAATTTTATCTTTTCTTAACGTTGATTAATTAACGGATCCGCCGTATAACTAATCCTAACCAACAAACAATCAACGTGTCCGCACTAATGATTCAATTTAATGGTAGCTTTAAGAACTAGATAATTTCATCAAGATTAACATACAAGCTGTCCGCAGCTTGTGTCACTTTGTTCAAATGTTCTCCCTAAGTTCAATAACGTAGTTCCGCCACAATTATTAAGCTTAGTTGCTTCACAAGTTCATATATCACAACTCCGGTTTTGATATTAAACTTAGCAATAGATTGTTCACAACAATAACTTAGAGTCCGCTCTAGCAATCATCAACAACAATCATAGGAAATATGCATAGGAAAACAATCATATTCATTCATAACATAAACTGAAAATAAAAGGAAGAATAAATCTCACGGTTCTTGAAATCCGAAGGTTTGTTGTGTCCTTGCAACCAAGAAAAGAGCTTAGCCTTGCATAACTATTGAACAACTACTTCTAAAGAATGAAAAGAGCATGATTTTTGGGTTTGTAGAGGAGAGAACTTGTGTTTATTCTCTGCTGGCTGCTGCCTCCTTCTGCTCTCCCTCTTTCTTTTTATATCCTAGGAAACCCTAGGTCTCTATTTTACAAAATAGTCCTTCCTTAAGTTGACAGTTTACATTTAAGTACTTCAATAACTATTTTTCCTAAAAAGGAGAAATAGCCTTGCATGAAATCTTCAAACTCTGACTTAGAGGAGCTAAATTGCTGATATAAAAACTTGGATGTCGGTTTAGATGCTTCGAAATGTAATTTGGACTCGTTTCTTCACGAAACCTGTTTGCTGGCAGAATTCAGTTGTCATCTTTGGAAAATCATATCTCCCTCATATGACATCGGTTTTGGCTGAAATTTGGAGCGTGGATAGGTCTTTGAATTAGGAATCCAAGAAAATTGAGTTTGCATCAATTGGACTTCTGTAGCTCCAGATATTAAATTTTGAATGACCAAAGGTCAACACTAGCAGAATGCGAGATTTGACTTTGCAGGATGTGATTTCCATGATCTTTCTCCTTTTATTTTTCTTGCATTACATTTCCAGAAAGGTATGGATGTTAGCTTTTTAGTGCCACTAGAATCACTTCATTTCGATCTCTAGAACTCACGCTCTGCACAAAACATCGACTGAACGTCAAATCTGCCAATTACCTCCAATTTACTCCTTTTTGCATCTTTCATCCAAAAATGCCTTCAAAACAAAAAACAAAGAATATCAAGGCATTTTATATATAAAACATGGACAAAACATTAGGTAGATGTGGGTGAAACTATCGAATAATATGGTTACATCAACAAGTTTATATACCATAACTCCGGTTTTGATATCAAACTTAGCAATAGATTATCTACAATAATAACTTAGAGTCCACTCCAGCAATTAAAATAAACAATCATATGAAATAAGTATAGGAAAACAAATATATTCATCATATAAATTGAAAAGAAAAGGTAAAATAAATCTCACAGTTCTTGAAATTTGAAGGTTTCTGTATCCTTGCAACCAAGAAAAAGAGTTTAGCCTTGCAAGTCTATTGAACAACTAATCAAAAGGAAAGAAGAATGCATGATTTCGGGTTATCGAAGGAAATAATGTGTTTATCTTCTCTTTTGGCCACCCCCTCTCTTCCTTTCTCTATCTTTTTATTTGATAGCAAACCCTAATCCCTCTTTCCTACAAAATATCCTTACCTAAGTAGACAATTTATATTTAAGTAGTTCAATAACTATTTTTCTAAAAAAAAAGAAATAGCCTTGCATAAAATCCTCAAGTTTTGACTTTGAACTTAGAATAGTTAGATTGCCAAAATAAAGACTTGGATGTCGGTTTGGATGCTTTGGGAAGTAATTTGGACTTATTTTTTCACAAAACCTGTATGTTGGCAGAATTCATGTGTCATCTTAGAAAAAATATATCTCTATCATATGAGCTCTTTTTTTGCTAAACTTTGGTAGGCTGATAGGTTTTCGAGTCCGGAATTCAACAAAATTGAGTTTGCATCAAATGGACTTCTCTAGCTCAAGATATTCAAGTTGGAATGATTAAAGGTCAACACTAGCAAAATGCGAGATTTATCTTTGAAAGCTGCGATTTTCATGCTCTATTTTTTTTCTTGCCATATATGTATAGAAAGGTATGGATGTTAGCTTTCTAATGCCACTAGAATCACTTCGTTTCGACTTCTAGAGATCAAGCTCTGCCAAAACCATCGATCGAAGGTCAAATCTGTCAATTATCTATAATTTACTTCTTTTTGAATCTTACATCCAAAAGTGCCTTCAAAACATAAAATAAAGAATATGTGGCATTTTATATATAAAACATAGGAAAAAAACTAGGTAAATATGAGTAAAACTATCAAATAATATGATTGCATCAAGAGATCATTGCCTCTAACACAAATAATTCATATAATTGTTCTAGAAGTAGGATTCCTTAGTTCTAGATAATCAAGACATGAGATGTAACCCAATCTAGGTTAAAGGGCATGATGGGACTAGCATCTGGCCAGACTCATGTTATCTTGGGTTCAGCTGACACCTGAACCCAATGATATTGGGTCTAACATCTCATCAGGCGCATGTTTCTTTGGGTTCAGTTGATGATTGAACTGCTAAGGTAAGTTGCAATAGGAAGAAAAGGGGGCTGACAGTAGAAAACAAAAAACGAAAAGGGGGAGCCATTTTCTTCTCCTTATCACTTTCCTTCAAAGATTTTGTAGAGAGAAACACATGCAATCATTTCTTAAGAGTGTTAGGAGACTTGAGTGAGAATTTAACACAAAAAACAAAACAAATTAAAGGGAGAGTGAAGGTTGGAGCTGGCTGTAGCAGAAGAAAAATGAGGGGAGACCAAAAAAAGGTTTGAGAGAGAAAGAGCTTTTAGGGAGCAAAAACACAGCTAGGAACAAGAGAGCACCCTTCTAGATCTATTTCTAGCATTTTGGGTAAGTTTTATATTGAAATCTAAGTTCTTAAATTAGGGTTCTTGAGGGAATTTTAGGGTAATTGGAAATTGAGGCATTGTGGTGTTAAAAAAATGAATTTGAAGAAAAAGATGGGTACTAAGGCCTTGAAATCTTCGGCTAAGACAATAAAATGAACAGGGGGAACTTTTTCAATTTGATTATATGTGTGCATGTTAAAAGGACAAGTGTTTATGATCATTAAAGTAATTATTGTATCCCGGAATCTAAACATCTAAAGAAATTCATATGGTGCATGCTTTTTTTTTATTTTAATTGTGAGTGTTAGAAATCTTTTGAATGATTATTGTTGTGGAAATGACATGTTTTGTATGAAATTGTGATAAAAAGAGTAAAAGAAATGCATAAAAATATTTAGTTGTGTATAAAACCTATAAATTGAAAATTTTGACTGTGTTACTAGCTAATTTGTGGCCAGAAATTGGGCTAATTAAGGACATAATTTGGGATGTTATTATGTATGAAAGTTGTATATAAGGTTGTTAACTTTCAAGTGGAACTAGATTTTCCCAAATCAGAATTATAAAACTTTAGATATAGATAAAAACCTGAAGACAGGTCAGGCTGAAAGCTACTGAACAGAAATGTCATCAAACTTTAAACTGAAATCAAGATTAGAAATTGAGAAAATTTGAGGTGGGTGTCTTCATATAAAATGTGGTTAGCAATGATAGCTTTTGTATGGAAGAAATCGCATCCTATTTGGTGTTATAAAACTCCAAATATGGATAAAACACTAGAAGAAGATTAGGCTCTATGTTACAGGACATATTTATATGCCACTGTATTTTGATGATTTTAGGTATGTAAATGGCAGAACTGGGTTTAATCGCCTCACCAAAGCTGTGTGTTTATTTCTTAGCTTTATAAATAAATAAACCCTATTTAAAACCAAGTTTTGCAACTCTAGTGAGGAGTAAAACACTAAACAGTGTTCCGGTACCTTGTTATAAGTTGTTAAACGTAGTGAATTTAAGTATGAAGTTAAAAGAAGTATTTCTTGTACAAAAGATGAGTATGTGGATTTGTAAATAATATACTAATAAAAAGTATTCGAATGATTCAGGGGGGACACTAGTGGTAGGATCTTCTATTAGAGGATATCACTCAACTAGAGGAGTAGGTAAGCAAAGTTTTACCTACAACTGTGCGATGTCAATTAATGTTTTTGTTTTGTTGTGACTATAAATGTTATATATTAAATGAGTTAAGATGAATTGTAAATAGTTGTATGAAATGATGATGTGATTGCGTTACTTACGTTAAGACGAAAGCTAATGTTATGATTGTTTTCGAGGTTATTTGGAAACCAATATGATTGGGTTGCTTCCGCTAAGAAAAAATCCAATGTTGTGATTATTTTCGAAGTTGTTCAGAATACAATGTGATTCGACTTCTTTCGCTAAGGCGAAAGCTAATGTTGTGATTGGTTTCAAAGTTGTTCGGAAATTATTATGATTGAGTTGCTTTCGCTAAGGCGAAAGCCAATGTTGCGATTGTTTCCGAAGTTATCCAAAAACCAATGTGATTGGATAGCTTTCGCTGAGGCGAAAACCAATGTTATGGAGTCTCTGAAATTTGCTCAAAGACCAAATGTGTTTTAGTTGCTTCTGCAAATGTGAAAGCCAATGTTGTGTTATTACCCCAGTTATTTAGGAACCATGGTAAATTGAGTTGTTTTTGATACGTCGAAGATCAATGATAAGTCGTTACAAAATGTTTGGTAACTATGTAAATCAAAGTACACTAATTGACTTAAAATTGAGAGTAAGGCCTTACTCATGTCGAGTATGAGTATCTTGATATGTTATTATTGTGATATTAATGATTATTGCTCATGAAATTCTTTCTATAGAGTTGAATAAAAAAATGGGTGCTCTCGCTTTCATGCATGTTTATAAGACTAATTATATTATGATACAAACTTATGCTTAATAAATTCTTTGTTGCAAGACCTTCTTATATCGATGACCTAAAAGTTAGGTTGTAGTTGGACTTTAGATTTGAAACTTTTATTGTACATGTAAATAATTTTATAGACCTAACTAAAAGCCTCCCTCTCTCTCTTTTTTTAATGACATTTCCTATTTGTGTTTGGAATTGTGTATGAAATCTATATGTAGAGTATTATCATGCAAGTTGGTGTACATCTTTACATAACTTTTTCCATGGCATGCATTAATAATATATAATCACAGTTTATGTTGAACATCAATTAAATTCCTTTTAAAAAAATAAAAAGTACGCATAAGTTAGCAAATGGATTAAATAGAGAATAAGTAAGATAAGCACAATATAAAAAGAAAAAATATTCATTTAAAGAAAATTTTAAAACATGTGGTTATATCGTATCTCTTTTTTATAATTCAAAATATAAGTGCATAAGATTGAATCTATTACTCTTTTAATTTTTATTTATAATCAAATTACTGTAAGATGAACATGATGCAATTATTGAACGGTATATGATATAATGAGAGTTGAAAGAATAGGTGTGGTCTATTTTTGATTGTAATGATATGATATAAGATCCAGGATAATTAGATCATGTTTATGATAATGACTTGTAATATGGAAGAAGTAGTCGATAACTTGTTACGTCTAGGTACAGAGAAAACTTTGTCAAAATTTTGGTAGAGCTTTTAATAAATTAAGGAACATGACTATGTGTGTAAATAATTGTTATATATATATATATGTATATATATCATCCATAATAAAGGTTCATAATTGATGGAAATGTGTAGAATTTTCTATTTTTATTGCGATGTCGCGGTCGCACAAATTAATTACCCTAGCTTCAAACACAACACACAAGATAGTATAGAGCAAGCAAGGGGTCGATCCCATGAGGAAGATTCAAGTCAGATTTTTATGCTAGATGATATGCAATTTGGGAGGGTTTGGAAGTTATCTAGGCTAAAGTAAAAGAAAACAGAAAACTATCAAACGAAATTTAATAAAATCAGAAAATTATCAAGAGAACAAACCTTGGTCACAAGCACACATCCACCTACAGAAATCAGAACTGATCATGGAAACAAAACATCAATTTATATTCTGAATATTTATCTCTTCTTAACATTGATTAGTTAACGGATCCGCCGTATAACTAACCCTAACCATCAAACAACCACAGTGTCCGCACTAGTAATTTAATTCAATGGTAGCCTTAAGAACTAGATAAGTTGATTAATCAAGAAAACATAACTGTCCGCAGTCTATGTTTGATTTGATTGAATGTTCTCCCTAAGATTAATAACGTAGATCCGCCACAATTATTAAACTCATTTGCTTCATAAGTTCATATACCACAACTCCGGTTTTGATATCCTTAGCAATAAATTGTCTACAATAATAACTTAGAGTCCGCTCTAGCAATTAAAATAAACAATCATAGAAAAATAAGCATAGGAGAACAAACATATTCATCATATAAACTGAAAAGAAAAGGTAAAATAAATCTCACAGTTCTTGAAATCCGAAGGTTTCCGTGTCCTTGCAACCAAGAAAAAATGTTTAGCCTTGCATGTTTGTTGAAAAACTAATCAAAAAGAAGGAAGAATGCATGATTTAGGGTTTCTTAGAGGAAGGGGGCGTTTTTCTCTTCTTGGCTGGCTGCCCCCCTTCTCTTCTCTCATTCTTTTTATATCCTAGGAAACCCTAGGTCTCTATTTTACAAAATAGTCCTCCATTAAGTAGACTGTTTACATTTAAGTACTTCAATAACTATTTTCCTAAAAAAGGAGAAATAGCCTTGCATGAAATCTTCAAGCTTTGACTTAGAGGTGCTAAATTGCTGAAATAAAAACTTGGATATCGGTTTAGATGCTTCGGAACGTAATTTGGACTCGTTTCTTCACGAAACTTGTTTGCTGGCAGAATTCAGATGTCATCTTTGAAAAATCATATCTCCCTCATATGATATCGTGTATGGCTGAAATTTGGAGTGTTTATATAAATTTGAGTCATGAATCCAAAAAAATTAAGTTTGCATCAATTGGACTTCTGTAGCTCCAGATATTCAAGTTGGAATGGCCGAAGGTCAACACTGGCAGATTGCGAGATTTGACTTTGAAGGCTGCGATTTCCATGCTCTTCCTTATTTTATTTTCTTGCCTTAGATTTCCAGAAAGGTATGGATGTTAGCTTTTTAATTCCACTGGAATCACTTCATTTCAACCTCTAGAGCTCACGCTCTGCACAAAACATCGACTGAAGGTCAAATCTGCCAATTATCTCCAATTTACTCTTTTTTGCATCTTTCATCCAAAAGTGCCTTCAAAACATAAAACAAAGAATATCAAGGCATTTTATATATAAAACATAGGCAAAACACTAGTTAAATGTGGGTGAAACTATTGAATAATATGGTTGCATTAAATACCCCCACACCTAGCTCTTGCTCGTCCTTGAGAAAGGATAGGTAAAATCAAATTGAAGTTAAATTAAATGAAATCACTATGAATAATCTTTTAATCTCCCATAAATATCTAAGAATATATGCATTATAAACAAGAACACAATTAAAAAGGATAAAGAGTATAAATTTTCATGAATTTATTTACATGCAAACTTCAAAATTCAATTAATCATCGAGATTTAAATGAAATCTATGTCATGCCAAAGTGATAGGTCCTCTCATTGATATACACTCCAACACTCATGTGTTTAGGGCTTATGTGTTTAAATCTCTCAAATTCAATCAATGAATATGTTCTACCACAAACTTGCTCTTCAATCTCATCTCCATTAATAACATATTACAAACAATGCATGAATCAAAAGGTCTTATTTTCTGGTTGTAATGGGGCTAAGGTAAAGGTGAGGTAAAATAGAGTAAAAGAAAAGGTTTAAACCAAAGAAAGTAGAGCATTCTGAAAAATGATATTTCAAACAAGATATTCCATCAAAGCACATAAATTTTCCATCTTTAATCACCAATGCTTAACTTCTTTTGATTTCAAGCTTTTTTAATATAAAATCTTAAGAACATAAAGGAACACTTTTTTCCTTTTCTTTTCTTTTTTTCTTTTTTCTTTTTTTTTCTTTCCTTTTTTTTTTTTTTTTACCTTTGGCAACTTTGCCCATCTTTTCATCAAACATCATTTCTCCTTTCTTTTCACATAATTTCCAACCATAATTCCATGAGATATCATAAGTATATGCTCTACTAGTCCTTGGCCAGGGGAAAAGGAAAACATATAAAAAGTTAAGGCTTATACATGGATAAAGCAAAGAAAAGATAAACAAGCTCAAAAGGGCTCACTAAGGATAATATGCTTTAGGTTGACTTTTTGGCTCAAGTGGTTAAAATTCCTAATACCTTTATCATCTTCATGTATATATGTAATATGAATGTAATCTCAACAAGATATGAAGCAAGTTCTAAAGATACATATCATTGAAAGAAGGCACAATCAAAGAATATAATGTTGAAGGCTCAAAAGCTTGCATTGGTATAACACTATAAAGTCAACATGGCATATTCTCAAAGTCAATCCCTAAACCAATTAAACATTAAAACTTGCATGCACATCATTCATTTGATTTATATCTTCATCTATCTCAACTAATTCTCATACATAATACTCATATTCTCAAAAACCAATGGGAGTTCAAAAGATCAAACATAATTTTTTTTTTATTTTGAAAAATAACAAAGAAAACCAAAATTAGAAAACCAACATTCTCCCAATACCCCCACACTTAAAACACAACATTGTCCTCAATGTTGAAATAAAAGAAAAGGAATATAGGAGAATGACAAAAATAAAGTAAAATGCGAAAAATAAAAGATAAGGGAAAAGAAAGCAAATCTGTTTTTTTTCTTTTTGTGTTGGGTTGCCTCCCAGTAAGCGCTTTTGTTTTATGTCATTGGCTCGACATGTTGCATGCTCATTCTTCATAGATTGGTTCAGCTAACTCCACAAAAGCGGTGAGTTCTGTCGTCCAACCTTCATAGAAAAGTTTCAAGCAATGCCTATTGACCTTGAGTACTTTGTTGGTTTCTAAACTTGTAATTTCAACTGCACCATAAGGAAAAACATTAGAAACAACAAAGGGTCCAATCCAACGAGAGCGCAACTTTCCAGGAAAAAGTTTCAAACGCGAATGATAAAAGAGGACTTTGTCTCCAACATTAAACTCTTTTCTTGTAATCATTTGGTCATGGAGACTCTTAGTCTTTTCTTTATAAATCCTTGCATTCTCGTAAGCATCATTTCGAATCTCTTCCAACGTAATTCCAATCTTTTTAGGCACCAAAAGGATAGGCGCCACCCATTCACTGTCCATGATGAGGTAAATGACTCCTGCATCATGGAGTACAATTTGCAAAGCTTGTAAATCCAATGCTGAGTCATGCACATTTTGGAGAACACATATATGCCTCTCCATCTCTTTTATCTTGGTAAAATCATAGCCACAGCTCAAAGCTACGCTTAATCCATCCTCACTATCAAAATCACAAACTTGCTGCATACACTTATCAACTTGGTCATAACATGTGATAGAATAAACATTGCTATAAGGATATGTCATTGCATCATGAAAATTAAATTCAATTTTTTCATCTCTTACCTCCATAGACAAAGTATCCTTACCACAATCAATTTTTGTATTGGCAGTTTTCAAGAATGGTCTCCCAAACAATATAGGAGTGTTGTTTGATGAATCACAAGAATCATGTTCCATATCAAGAATATAAAAGTCGCATGGAATGACCAAACTGTCAATCTTGACTAGGACATCTTCTATCACACCAAGTGGGTAAACAAAACTACGATCCGCAAGTTGTATTACAATGCTAGTTTTATTCAAAGGCTCAAGACTAAGAGAATCATAAACATGTTTAGGCATAACACTAATGGATGCACCTAAATCGCACAAGGCCCTTTTGAAACTAGCATTACCAATAACACATGGGATAGTAAACGCACCTGGGTCTTTTTGCTTCAAAGGCATATTCTTTTGAACAATAGCAGATACAACTTCACCCATACTTACCATTTCATGACCTTTTAGTTTGAAAGCTCTCTTGGTAGTACACAACTCCTTCAAGAATTTGCATACTTGGGAATTTGCTTGATAACATCAAGCAAAGGAATGTTGAGTTCTACTTTCTTGAAAACCTCTAAAATCTCTTTTTCTTTGTCCTCTTTCTTTGACCTAGAAGAACTCATAGGAAAGGGTGGAATTATTTTAAAACTGGAATTCATTGAATGAGGAGTTACCTTTGGAGTGTTGGTCAATATTTCAGTTTGTAGAGGAAGAGGATGTTCCTTCTTTGTACTCAATTCAGTTTCTATCTCTTCTTCTTCCTCCATCTCAATTTGTTTTGACCTTTTCTCTTCAAGTTCTTTCCCACTTCGTAGCATGATCACACTAACATTCTCTATTGGATTCATGCTTGGGAGGGCAATTTTCCATTCATTTGTGCTTCCAATTTCCCCACACTTGAAGCTACTTGCCCCATTTGCTTCTCCAAGTTGTGAATACTTGACCTTGTTTCTTGTTGAAAAGACATGACATTTTGTTGCAAGGTCACAGTGTTAGAAGCCAAAGTTTTCATCATCTCACGAAGATCATCATTGGATGATGACCCCATAACATTAGAGTTTGTGAATGGAGGGGGCTGTCTTGCTTGATAATTCTGTTGGGATTGAAATCCATGGGGATGGAACTGTCGGCCTTGATTGCCTTGTTGAGGTGGGTTCCCATAGCATAAGTTGGGATGATCTCTCCATGCAGGATTGTACGTGTTGGAAAAGGGATCATATTTACGCTGGGACTGTCCATTGAATGCTCCATCAACTGCATTAGCTTGTTCAATGTAATCTTCTTGCATTGTTGGGCACATATCTGAAGCATGTCCTTGTAAGGAGCATATGCTACAAACTTTCACCTGCTGTACATTGCCACAAGCCAAAGAACGCACAAGAGAAGTAAGATCATTAACTTTATTCTCAAGGTTAGAAATACTTACCTCATTTACTCGTTTATTTGCGAAGTCTCCACGAGTGCCAAACTGTTTCGAGTTGGCTGCCATGTTTGAGATCAATTGGCGTGCAGCCTCGGGTGTCTTATCTACCAATGCCCCTCCACTTGCAGCATCAATGATACTACGGTCAGTAGGCATCAATCCTTCATAGAAATATTGAATGAGCAGCTGATCGGGTATTTGATGATGAGGGCATTGAATGCACAGTTGCTCAAATCTTTCCCAATACTCGAAAGTGTCTCTCCATGAGATTGTCGAATCCCACATATTTCTTTCCTTATGTTGGCAACTCGAGATGCTGGGAAATATTTTTCAAGGAAAATCTTCTTCATGGCATTCCAAGTTCCGATGGAACTTGGGAGAATAGAGAAAAACCATGCCTTTGCTGCCCCTTTTAAAGAGAAAGGGAAAGCTTTCAACTTAACCTGTTCTTCGTCAACTCCATTCGGTTTCATACCAATGCAAACCATATGGAATTCCTTGAGATAAGTATGAGGATCTTCTCCTGCAAGACCATTGAAAGTTGGTAGCAAATGTATAAAACCAGATTTGAGCTCAAAGTTTACATTATTGTCAATGTTTATGCACAATGGTTGATTTTCCATGTTAGGAGCAGCAAGCTCCTTGAGTGTTTGTTGTCGTGCAACAGCCATGGTGTTAAGGCGAGCTTCCTTTCGTAACCTGCGTAAATTTTTTTCTATTTCGAGATCCAACTGCACTTGACTTTGATTAGTAGAACGGGTTACTGGCATAAATCATCAAGAAAACTCAAAAGAAACCAACCACACAAGAGATCGAAAACAATGCAAATTGTACGAAAATCCTACGCTAGAAAACTAAAACTGCCTAAAAACCCTAGAAAACAGTGGAATTTGGCCTCGATAGGGTGGGGCTACTGGTTTACCACTAGTCCTGTTTAGAACATCGTTTCCTTTCAGTAAACAAAAGGCCGATACCTAATTCCACCAAAAAATATGTTTTGAACAGTACCGCTGCCGCAAGTGAACAGTACCGTCGCAAGCAAAAATTCTGTTTCTCTTTTTTTTTTTTTGAATCACAGCAAATAAAAATAATAGTACAAGCACAAGAATCAACTAAAATTACCTCCCCGGCAACGGCGCCAAAATTTGTTGCGATGTCGCGGTCGCACAAATTAATTACCCTAGCTTCAAACACAACACACAAGATAGTATAGAGCAAGCAAGGGGTCGATCCCACGAGGAAGATTCAAGTCAGATTTTTATGCTAGATGATATGCAATTTGGGGGGGTTTGGAAGTTATCTAGGCTAAAGCAAAAGAAAACAGAAAACTATCAAACGAAATTTAATAAAATCCGAAAATTATCAAGAGAACAAACCTTGGTCACAAGCACACATCCACCTACAGAAATCAGAACTGATCATGGAAACAAAACATCAATTTATATTCTGAATATTTATCTCTTCTTAACATTGATTAGTTAACGGATCCGCCGTATAACTAACCCTAACCATCAAACAACCACAGTGTCCGCACTAGTAATTTAATTCAATGGCAGCCTTAAGAACTAGATAAGTTGATTAATCAAGAAAACATAATTGTCCGCAGTCTATGTTTGATTTGATTGAATGTTCTCCCTAAGATTAATAACGTAGATCCGCCATAATTATTAAACTCATTTGCTTCACAAGTTCATATACCACAACTCTGGTTTTGATATCAAACTTAGCAATAAATTGTCTACAATAATAACTTAGAGTCCGCTCTAGCAATTAAAATAAACAATCATAGAAAAATAAGCATAGGAGAACAAACATATTCATCATATAAACTGAAAAGAAAAGGTAAAATAAATCTCACAGTTCTTGAAATCCGAAGGTTTCCGTGTCCTTGCAACCAAGAAAAAGTGTTTAGCCTTGCATGTTTGTTGAAAAACTAATCAAAAAGAAGGAAGAATGCATGATTTAGGGTTTCTTAGAGGAAGGGGGGCGTTTTTCTCTTCTTGGCTGGCTGCCCCCCTTCTCTTCTCTCATTCTTTTTATATCCTAGGAAACCCTAGGTCTCTATTTTACAAAATAGTCCTCCATTAAGTAGACTGTTTACATTTAAGTACTTCAATAACTATTTTCCTAAAAAAGGAGAAATAGCCTTGCATGAAATCTTCAAGCTTTGACTTAGAGGTGCTAAATTGCTGAAATAAAAACTTGGATATCGGTTTAGATGCTTCGGAACGTAATTTGGACTCGTTTCTTCACGAAACTTGTTTGCTGTCAGAATTCAGATGTCATCTTTGAAAAATCATATCTCCCTCATATGATATCGTGTATGGCTGAAATTTGGAGTGTTTATATAAATTTGAGTCATGAATCCAACAAAATTGAGTTTGCATCAATTGGACTTCTGTAGCTCCAGATATTCAAGTTGGAATGGCCGAAGGTCAACACTGGCAGATTGCGAGATTTGACTTTGAAGGCTGCGATTTCCATGCTCTTCCTTATTTTATTTTCTTGCCTTAGATTTCCAGAAAGGTATGGATGTTAGCTTTTTAATTCCACTGGAATCACTTCATTTCAACCTCTAGAGCTCACGCTCTGCACAAAACATCGACTGAAGGTCAAATCTGCCAATTATCTCCAATTTACTCTTTTTTGCATCTTTCATCCAAAAGTGCCTTCAAAACATAAAACAAAGAATATCAAGGCATTTTATATATAAAACATAGGCAAAACACTAGTTAAATGTGGGTGAAATTATTGAATAATATGGTTGCATCAATTTTAACATCCTAGTTAGTTGAGGTGTTACAAAGTAAAGGGTTAGTTGAGTATGTGTGTTAGGGAACATGAGTTTCAGAATATGGAAGTGAGGTAAACGGTTATGGTATCTTGTATGGTAAGAAATAAAGTAGAATCAAATTTATAAGAGTTTTGCTAAAATTTCAAGATGTTGTTAAGTTGACTACAGGCTTTGTTTTGGGAATTGGTTGAATTGTATGATATTATATGTTTATTGATATATTAACATGAATAATTGTTTTTTTTTTCCAAAAAAGAGTTTTGTTTAGATATAAGTATTGTATGTGTAATATGTGTTTGGGGGAAGTGAACTTAATGTTGAATACTTTTGTAATGTTAAATATAGCTAAGTCAATGGAAAAATTTAAGAATTAGTAATTTAAATGGTTTTATTGATTTGAATGTATGCTAAGATAATGTGAGATATGTTAGAATGAATATATGTTAATATTGAAAATTTTTGTGAGTGTAGATAATGTTGTTTGTTATGATAGTATGCTTGGCTATGTAAAAAGAAGGTTGCAAAATTGTTAGGGTTGTTCACGTTGATGAAATAGTTAATGTGTAAAATAAGAAATTTGGAAAGGGATAAAAAAATATTGTTAGAGGATTAGGAGGTTTGAATTTTCTATATGAAAATAAGATTGGTATATATATTACGGAAAATAAGGTACACAATGAAAAATAAATTATGCATGCTAGTTGAAACAAAAATTTGTTTAGTTGGTTGAATCAGTTAACCAAACTAGATTATAAACCATTAAAGGTTTAACTGAGATTGTGTAAAATGCTTGAATTAATAAGGAATGAATTAATAAGGTAAAAACAAATAATTACTTTAGATGAACAAGAAGGATTTCTTGTGCTTTCCAATTATTGAACTCTTCCCCCTTAACACATTTACACACAATCTGTTTTTATCGACATGATGTCTTCCTATGCTTTACAAATCCTAGTAAGAGTGGTTTTTTAGCATAAGCTCTTCATCATATCCTTCATTCTCATTATCTATCAGGTTATGTATTGAGGAGTCAACAAACATCTGGTTCAACCTCTTCACTTCTTCTTCTAACTGCATCACATAAGTCGGGTGTGGGAAAGTCACCTTGATTAGTGGAATATCCATGTCTTCTTCATTCAAATCCATACCTTTAATGTGAGCCAACCATTTTTCTCGTCTATTGCCACGATCAAAAGATTGATGTCTTCTCCCAAGTATAGGAGTGTCAAAGTAATAAATAACCCAGCAAGATCGGGGTCGAACCACATGGAAGTTAACTGTATAAACTATAAATAAAGAAATAAACAATAACAGAAAAGGAGTTGAAGAGAGCTTTGAGATGTGATATTGATATAAGGATTTAAACAAATATAAAACAATTGTCAAGGTTAGAGGATCCACTAATGGTATTTCAAACAAGTATAGTATAAACTCTTTTTATTACTCAACTAGAAACCACACACAAAGGAGGTTCCAATCGGATTATAAATTGTTAACATGATTACATTAATTATCATATGCGAATAATGCTAATACTTGTAAATGTTGTCAGGTATTCATGATTATAACTTATGTTAACAACAAATCAAGTTCCTTTCATAGCACAGGTGTCGGTTATACCATATGGTTGGGCTATGAAAGTGCTAAGTATTTGTTGTACCAAGGGTTATACAACATAAATCTACATTAACCATTTAACAAGCAAAGTATTAAAAGTGAAAAAGATAACAAATACAAAATATGTTAGTATCAAATATTAAAGTCCATGTTGAGTTTATACTATACTTATTCTTACACCATTAGTGTAACCTTTTCACCTTGACATAATAAACTTAACTAAACATAAATAAACAAGATAAGAACATAATTATATAAGTATAGTAAAGAAAATGAAAAGCATAAACAAGAGATTAAGAAAAATATAACATGGAATAAAACTTGAACATTACAAAATACAAAGAAAGAGAGCAAGAGCAAGATCTTGATCCGAAAACCAAGATGCCTAAATGCATGGCAAATGCCTTCTTTTATAGGCCAAAATTTAGAACTATTGATTTGATGACTAATTGTTGAGTGGGTGGCCACCTCTTGACTTGGTAACACTCATTATCTTCTTGTCTGCAGAAAACGTCATTGCTAACATTAGAATTTAAACAGATTCCTATGAAAGTTCTGGGAAATTATCTCAGATTTCCAAAAAAACAAGAATCGGTGCATTTAGACTCTAGAACTCGAGATATGGGCTGAACATTGAACAGTGTCTGGGCTGTAGGACAAATTTCGACTTCTCCGTTGTTGCTACCATTTGAACTCGAAAATGGCACTTTTAAATCTTGGACTCTACATGAAAGTTTTAGACCTATGTCTTAGCTTTCCATACATATAAACCAGACCTAAATCCAAGTTCTACAGCTCCAGTTATGATCCAATAACCGAATGGTGTTCCAGTTTGGACTAAACCAACATCTCTTTTTTAAGCTTAGCCCTCTCTTTGTCTTCTCAATTTCATTAGTTAAAATCATTAATCAATCATTTGATTTATGTGATAGGCCTGCATTTAAGATGCACATTTACTGATTAGTACTTAAAAGTGCATTTTTATCAAGGTTTTATATCATCATTTTGCACTTGAAGTATCAATAACTCCTTAACTAAAACATATTTTATAATAACAAGTCTGATACCATAAGATACCTTTAATTTATGGTAAATGTTCATCTTAAATGCAAGCCTATCACATAAATGAAAGGATTGATTGATGAAGTTAAGTATGGAAATTGAAAGGAAAAGAGAGGGCCAAACTTAGAAAAGAGATGTTGGTTCAGTCCAAACTGGAACATTGTTCGGTCATTGGGTCATATCTGGAGGTGTAGATCTTGGATTTAGGTCTGCCTTATATGGATGGAAAGCTAAGACATAGGCCTAAAACTTTCATAGGAGTCTAAGATTTAAAAAGGCCGTTTTCAAGTCCAAATTATAGTAACAACGGAGAAGTCTGAATCAGTCCTACAGCCCAGACACTGTTTAATGTTCAACCCATATCTTGAGTTCTAGAAGTCCAAATGACCTCAACTTCTTTTTCCTGAAAAGCTGAGACAATTTCTTAGAACTTTCATGATTTAAGTCTGTTCAAATTATGATGTTATCAATGATGTTTTTGGCAGACAAGAAGATAAAGATTGTCACCAAGTCAAGATGTGGCCACCCACTCAATAATTAGTCAACAAATCAATAGTTCTGAATTTTGACCTATGAAAGGAGGCATTTGCCATGTAATGCTTAAGTTTTGCTTATATTAATCTCTTGCTTATGCTTTTCATTTCCTTTCCTTGTTTATTTATGTTTCTCTCTTTCATTATGTTTAGCTAAGTTTATCATGTCAAGGTGAAAAGGTTACACTAATGGTGTAAGAATAAGTATAATATAAACTCAACATGGACTTTAATGTTTGATACTAACATGTTTTATATTTGTTATCTTGTTCACTTTTAATACTTTGCTTGTTAAATGGTTAAGCTAGATTTATGTTGTATAACCCTTGGTACAACAAATACTTGGCACTTTCATAGCCCAACCGTATGGTATAACCGACACCTGTGGTATGAAAGGAACTTGATTTGTTTTTAACATAAGTTATAATCATGAATGCATGACAACATTTACAAGTATTAGCATTATTCGAATAAGATAACTAATGTAATCATGTTAACAATTTATAATCAGATTGGAACCTTCTTTGTGTGTGGTTTCTAGTTGAGTAATAAAAAGAGTTTATACTATACTTGTTTGAAATACCATTAGTGGATCCTCTAACCTTGACAATTATTTTATCCTTGTTTAATCCTTACATCAATATCACATTTCAAAGCTCTCTTTGACTTATTGTTGTTGTTATTTATAATTTATATAGTTAACCTCCCTGTGGTTCGACCCCGATCCTACCAGGTTATTTATTACTTCGACACTCCTGCACTTGGGAGAAGACATCAATCTTTTGGTCATGTCAAGTTTTTTGCGCCGTTGCCGGGGAGGTAAATTCTTGTATAAATTATAATATTTATTTTATTTTCTCTTTTCACTTTTCGTGTATCTAACTTTGTTTCTTTTCTTTTGTTTCCTTTTCTTTTGCTTTCTTCTTCCTTTTATTCTTTTCCTACACGTGTGTCGCACGTCACCCGCGCGGCGGTTCGGCTATTTTTCATCTGATTTGCTTGATTGGTTCTTTGGGAGTCACCACCTAGTATTGGATTAAGGGTTACTAGGAAACCCGAATTTCCTGGTCGTTGTCAGATATCCAAGGTAAGGGACTGGTTGTGGCTAGGGAAGGTATCAGCACCCCTAGCGCACCCTACCTGAGGTAAGCTGCTTTGCGGTTTGATATGATTTGAAAATTTAAAATATTGATTAAATTCTAAGGTTTTAATAAATCAGTTATTAAATCCCCGAATATGTGTAAAAACATGTTCTTACACTTTCATGAAAAATATAACATGATTTTATTTGTCCTTAAGATAATTTAACCATATTCAAATGAAACACTTAATTCTTTTTGTCTTTTTGATTTTTTACAATTTAATAACATAAATAAAAAAAATACACATATATCATTGTTTTTTTTTTTACTGTAATATACTCACACACCCATAACTAAATATTACAAAGTAATCAATGTTCAAAACAATCCCAATAACACATCAAACAATTTAAATTTTACAAAAAAAAAACAATCCTGAACTAAAATCCTGAACAGTGCCGGAAGCTCCAAGCCACAGAAACAGCGCTGTGAAGCCTTTGGGTCGCCTGAACAGTGGCAGCGCGTCTTCTCCACGCGCCACCACAACTGGCAGCGCGTGGGTTCACGCGCCGCCGTAAAATCCATAGAGCGGGGGGAGGTCTTCACCTTCCTGTTGGCTGCGAGCAACGCCGTTACCTGCAAAATACCAAAAACACAACAAGCAAGTCTGTTTTAGTTTTGTTTTCAGATCGGCTTCTCTTCCTTCCCCTTTTCAGATCTGCGTTTCTTTCTCTTCCTTCAAATCTGGAGCCAGGCGTTGCACGCGCCGCCAACAGGCCAGGCGTGTGGATGGCTGGATCGGCAACTGCCCTCATCCTCCTTCATTTCTACACCGGCGGTGTCGTCCACCGCTACCATGGTTGGGAGACCGGCACCCTTGAAGTCTCGGTTTTCTGCTTGGTTTTCTGCTCCCTTCTACTATTCTTCGGCCTCCCTTCTCATTTCCTCATCGTCTATGTAATGAGCTGCTGGAGAAGGGATGCTGCTGTTGGCCGGTTGATGGTGGTTGGCCTCGGCGATACTGGAGCTGCCGGTGGCACTGGGGTGTTGTTGCGGGACTGAGAGAAGACCGGGCAGAAAACAACGGGGGTTGCCGTCGTTTTCGGTCTGAGATGAGAAGGAAATGAGAAGGAAATGAGCAGTGGTCGGCCTCTGTCGGGTGGAGCTGGAGACCGTGAGAAGGAAATGAGAGGCTTCTGTGCAGAGGGCAGGTCTTGGCTGCCGCTGTTGGAGGTTGATATGGGTGTGGCCTTGGCTGAGGTTTTTGGTTTCAAAGGAAGATGGGGCCGACCGGTCGTCTCTAGGAAATGGGGAGAAGATGGGGCTCTGGTTCACAACGGAAAAGGGGCGGCTGCATGAGGAGAACGGGTTTCCCCTTTAGTTTTCTCGGTTTTTTCAAGAGAGGGGGCGGCCAAGGAGATAGTGAGGGAGGTTTGTGCTCTCTGGTTTTTGGCCCGAAAGAGAGGGGGAGCTGCAATCGGGGCTGAGGGGAGAAAACCAGAGGAGGAGGGGGAAAGCTTTGGTTCTCTGGTTCTGTTTTTGGCCAAGGGAAGGGCAAAGCTTTGGCTGATTTCAAGAGAAGAAAAAGGGAGGAAACCCCAAAAATAGGAGGGGCGGTCACTGTCCTGATGACCAGGAGAGGGAAATCGAGTGAAGGCTGCCTTGGAGAACTGGTTCGGTGCTGGGAGAGACAACCGTAAGGTTCTCTCGTTTTTGTTTCCCCCCAAGGGGAAGGGCGGTGGCTTGCCAAGAAGACAGATTTTTTAGGGGTTCTTTGGGTTTTAGGTTTTTTCTTTTCCTGTTCTCCTAGAATTTTTCTCCCCGTGAATGAATTTTTCTCCCCCCCTTTTATTTTCACTGTAGCATGATATTTATAGGAGAAGTTTCACTAGGTTTTCAAACTAGTCCCTCAATTTTCCTTTTCTTTTCTTTTCCTTTTTTTTATAAATTTTGATTTTTCTTATTTTTTTGTATTTTTGAAAGCGAGCAATATCAATGTCAACTCAACAAGGAAAATCAATGATCATAAAATTTACGCGTTAAAAGTTGAACGCGTTCCAAATACCTTTGAAAATTTAAATTCTTTTGAGATGACGTTGAAAATGCTAAAAACGATGCAAATATATCAGAAATGTATTTTTTGGGGTTTTCATTGTTTTTTTGCTATTTTTTTGTTTTTTCTGAAAATTTATCAAAATATGGGTCAAAAATTGGGTAACAACAGATGCCCCCTCTTTACAATGCTTACGAAGCAAAAAATTCCTCAATGTTTTGCATAGTAAGCTTGTAAAGAAACAAAAGGTCTTCCTGGCTTATTGAGTGATCCACTTAGCCAAGGACTTCACTTTTCAAAAGAAAATGGTCTCATTATCTTGGGTGACCTGCCCATTTTGAAGAAAAATTGGTCTATTTTCAAGGGCGACCTGCCCACACACTCACAGTAGTCTATTTTCAGGGGCGACCTGCCCAAACATACTCATTGTGGTCAATTTTCAGGGGCGACCTGCCCACGCACGTTTAAACTGGTCTGTTTTTACGGGCGACCTACCCTTTTGATTGGGTTAATCTGAGATCCCATCTGACGATCTCCTTTAACCAGAACCAAAATTGGTGTGTAGCTCGGTCAACCTGAAATCCCATCTGGCGATTCCCTTTAACCAAAGCTAAACTCTGTGTGTGGTTGGGCTAACCTGAGATCCCATCTGGCGATCTTCTTTAACCAGAACCAATACGAAGATGTGTGTGTGGTCTCATTATAATGGGTGACCTACCCAGAAAAGTGATGGTCTCATTATGATGGGTGACCTACCCAGATGAAAGATGCAAGATGGTGGTCTCATTATGATGGGTGACCTACCAAATAAAAAATGTTGGTCTCATTATGATAGGTGACCTACCTAGAAAAATGATGGTCTCATTATGATGGGTGACCTACCCAGATAAAATGATGGTCTCATTATAATGGGTGACTTACCCAGATGAAAGATGTTGGTCTCATTATTATGGGTGACCTACCCAGATGATTGATGATCTCATTATGATGGGTGACCTACCCAGAAAATGATGGTCTCATTATGATGGGTGACCTTCCCAGATGAAAGATGTTGGTCTCATTGTTATGGGTGACCTACCCAAATGACTGATGGTCTCATTATGACGGGTGACCTACCCAGATGAAAGATGTTGGTCTCATTGTTATGGGTGACCTACCCAAATGACTGATGGTCTCATTGTTATGGGTGACCTACCCAGAAAAAATGATGGTCTCATTATGATGGGTGACCTACCCGAAAAAATGATGGTCTCATTGTGATGGGTGACCTACCCAGACGGAAGATGATGGTCTCATTATGATGGGTGACCTACCCAAATAGAAGATGATGATCTTATTATGATGGGTGACCTACCCAAAAAATGTTGAAAAGCGGTCTCATTATGATGAGCGACCTACCCAAATGAAAAACAAAAAGCGGTCTCATTATAATGGGTGACCTACCCAAATGCAAGACAAAAGGCGGTCTCATTATAATGGTTGACCTACCCAAATGAAAGATGAAAAGCGGTCTCATTGTAATGGGTGACCTACCCAGATGAAAAGAAAAATGGTCTCATTGTTATGGGTGACCTACCCAGATGGAAAGTGGAAGGTGGTCTCATTATAATGGGCGACCTACCCAAATGAAAAACAAAAAGCGGTCTCATTATAATGGGTGACCTACCCAAATGAAAAATGAAAGGTGGTCTCATTGTTATGGGTGACCTACCCAGGAAAATGCAAAGATTTTTTCAAAAAAAATGGTCTCATTGTTACGGGTGACCTACCCAGATGGAAAAAATGTGACTTACCTGGCAAAAAAAACTTGGCAGACGAAGTCCTGACAGGATAAGGCTGACAAACGACGCTTCCTAATTGCAGGCTTGACTTGAAGACTCCTCTTGATGACAGGGTTCATTTCCTCATTTCTTTGAGATTTTCCTACTGGCAGGGTTCATCTCATTCTTTTCTCGTTCCAGGATCTAAACCGATTCTTTGTTATATCGACTCAATGATTCTTTCTATCCACAATCTTGTTGGACTTCATTGAGGATTTTCCTGTAACAATTCAAAAATCTGTGCAATGCTTTGAGGTTAGATGACATGCGTGCATCCTTACCTGATTTGAAATATAGGCCCCCCCTCTTTGATGATCCATCGTCCTAGGGTGCCTTTGTTTGCATTCTAAAGCTTTCTTTGTTCTTGCAATGTACTAGCTCATTCGTGTGCTAGCCATCCACTTAGCTGTAAATGCAGTGCCTATCTTACTACGACGATTACGGCTCTCTCTATTTATCAAGCTTGACAATGCCCTCAAGTGTGGTGTTGCTTGATTCATCATGAAGGATTTTCTCTCCTGGATTCTTCTGAGAATTATCCTCTGATTGATTGTGTGCATCATGCCAACACCCATCAAGATTGTCAACCAGTCATGAACTTGCCTCCAGTTGAAACAATACTTTTCAAGTATATGTTATCATCAACCTTCTTGGAAACTGCCAAGTCGTCCAGACATGCCTCTCATAACTTGTCGTAAAAGGCTCTTTGTTGCATTCTCGATGCTCTTCTCAATGGATTCCTCTTGGCTTGTCAAATCAGCTTATAAAAAGAAATGATCTGGCATCATCAATGATGTTCATCACCCATATTCATGCGGTGAAGTGCACCTTTGGGCTTCAAAACAGATGGTCCCATAATCAGTCTTAGTAGTGTGCATCTTTTCGATGTTCATTTAAATACAACTATGCGATAACATCGTTAAAAAATCATAGCCATGTTGGAGATGACAAACCAAGATGAAGATATGAAAATATCCTTCAAGTGTAGCGTTGCCCATCAATTGATGCTGAAGTTCACTAAATCATGGATTGTCTTTGAACAACATTGCCCCCAATATGATCTGAACATGCTCATTCTTCTGTCTATAACCAAATGGCTTCTGTGATCGCCAAGAATGACTTTGATGGACTTCGCCAACTCATCGTTCGATTCTTTCTTTGCCCCCAGCTGATCTGAATACTGTTTGTTTTCTTTCTCATGGTCTACTGTATTGCCCCCAGGTGGTCAACTTTTCAAGGAGTGTCGAGAAGAGTTGATGTCATTTCTACCAGGGATTTTGCAAATTCGGTCAATGTTCTGGAATCAAATCTCATCTTTCAAAGATCATGTCTATTCAAGTCTAATTGTTGAAATGAAATCAGAGAGATGTTAGTTTTGGAAAAGATCTTTTGAAAATCAAGCTTCTTCGATCAAAGATCCAACATACACTATTCAATGTAATCCTTTGATTGTCTTGTATTTTGAAAACAGAAATGTCCCGTTGTAAGATTAAAATGACTTTTTCATGGTTCTTTGTGTCAGTTTTAATCTTTGATCTTGGGTATATCTTTTGATGGTCTACGACGAGGCGACCTTCAGTGAATTTCAAGAAACAAAAGGCTCAAGTCAAAACTTGAGGATTCATCAAGAAATGGTTGCTTTTCTTTTTTAGCACCAATTTTATCAGCATGCATAATAACCAGTAGCTTAATTCATGAAGCCACGACTCTTATGGAAAAGCTCTTCAAGTTTTGAGATCGCCATTTATCGGTTCAGATTGCTTACTTGATTAAAAAGGGCTTTTAAAGCATGTAATGCAGGCTATGGTTCATGGCTTATGAAAAAAAGGAAAATTCAGGCTCAAAAGGTGTTTGAGGGTTTCAAAGACCTAGGATCAACATCAATTATTCATCAACTCTCTTTCTCTTGTGGTCATTGTAGAGAAAGTGACATATGACCTTGTTAATCTCAAATATCAGAATTCGCTTAACATAAGTCATAATGCAAATCCATTTTTCTTTGATGAATAATCAATCTAATCTTTTTGAAGACACTAAAGGCTTTATCCCAGACACACCAAAAGCATGAAACTTGATTTTTTTTGGTGTTGACTTTTGGCATTTGATGTGTCTTTCTTCAATTGAAACTTCCTTTGCCCTTCTTAGGATTGATGGGCATTCTCCTTTCATTTCTTTTTTTTTTTTTTTGCTTTTACATAGCCTTCCTCAAAGTTTTCTTGGATGGCCCTCAATCTATGGCTTTTTTTCTTCTAGCCCTTTCTCAATCATTGGACTTTTGTTCTAAGCCTTTCTTTTATCCATTAGTCCTATCAGTGTCTTCAAAATATCTCTCATTTGCACCCAGTGTAGGGTGTGATCCTAGTCAGGGTTTCTTTTTGAAACAAAATATTTTACCAGGCTCAAAATGGGACTGCAAGGGATAATATTTCAAGAAATGTGAAAGGATAACAAAGATGGCCTTTTCTCATTTCAAGTAAGGTCGATTAGAACCGATACATTTTGACCTCATCCAGTGTAATAATTTGGACTTGTAAGAGTCATGATTCACGAGTCCATAGCTACCGAATCCACTACATGTCATTATGCATACTGCTAAAACTTAGCTATATGATGTGTGGTTCAGTTTCAGGAGGTATGAGTTCAAAATTGTTTGGTCACCTCATGTCATTTTCAAGCATCGAGTTATTTCTGCAATCAAAATACTTTTAATCTTCAGGATTGACTAGCCTTAATTTTGCATGTTGGAGTTTGATCAAAAATATTTTGTCAAAATACCCTTTGAAAGAAGCATCTCTTGATTTCAAAACAACAAGAAGACAAAGAAAAGACATGTTTCATTCAAAGATGAGATGTGACCCCAAAACAAAATGCAGAATGACAACCATAACAAAAATGATTTGACAGGTCAACCCCTTCTTAGATCAGCTTCTCTGGCAATATCTGTGTTTTGCCCAGCAATTTCGATCACTCGCCATTCTGAGGATGTTCTAGCGAAAAAAATGATCGATGCCATCATTTTTCACAAACTCAGCCCGATTCTTGAAAATCTTGCATCTGTTCAACTAAATGGCCCAGGAACCCACCATGATATTCACATTTCGTCTGAATTATACCATGGTGGTTGCATGCAATTTGTCGAAGTCGGGGCAACAAGTTTGGAACCTGGCAAATGCTGTTAGGCAAACTTGAGTGACAGAGGGATGTCAATCTTGGCAAAGACATTTGAGCAATTGATGCTACAGTGAGACCTAGCTAAACCACATGAATAAGGTTTTCCACCTTCAGAGTAATCTTCTTATCATCTCTCTTCATTGTTCTGGAATCCATGGCAGAACCTTCAATCTTTCCCCTCTTCATAGCTTGTTCAATTCTTTCAACAATCTTCACAACATCCTGTGTTTCTGAACTGGAATTGAGCTCACAGTGGGGGTGATTTCAAAGAAGGCCAATGCACCATATTGTCATTGGTTGATGACTGAAGGCATTGCTGTTGTTGTTCATGAATGAAAATGAGAGGTGCAGCTTCAATGGGACGTGGACAAGCAGTGTTTCCACAGAAGACTGTGCAGACATTCCCTTTCCATTTGATGCTCAACACTTGTTCAAGCAGATCTGAGTCTAGCTGCTTCATCTTTTATGCTCTCAACTTTCTTTTAACAATGAGCCTCTCTGACCCCTTCCTTTATTATCCATTTTTCAGTCCAGTGTAGTAAACCTCGGATGGGGGAACCTATTTTTCATCCCGGTACATGCATGATAAATGTATGACATGTAATCTATGTGATGAATTGGCCCTTCAAGGGGTGACATATGGTCATAACTCTTGCATGATGAAACAAAAATTTTTATTCTTGATCAAACTCTACAAATAGAAATTTCTTGAGCGATGACCATTATATCCCCCGTAAATCCTGAATTCAAGATGCTTCAAGAAGGGCTTGCTCAGATGCAAAACAAATATGTACGAAGCATACATCCTAAAGGCAGGTTCTAATCTTTTTACGTGAGACAAAGGGTAGGTTTACTACTTGGTCTCTAAAAAGGATCGCTCGTTGTCCCAGTGATCACCCTCGTAAAGGCAATATGGGGGCCCAGTAGGCAATGGGTTGGCACATGTACCAATTATTACCAGTCTAAGCACTCAATGAAGAGTTGGGGTTTACACAAACTTAAACCTTGACTCAAGTCATAAGGCAAGCTGTTAGTCCCCCACCTAACCTGAAGCTTGTGTGTGCTTTCAAAAATTAAAACATGTGATGCATGAGAGAATTCTATACAATGCATAGATGGAACAAAAATAAATTAAGACAAAAGGCAAAAAATTTAAACACATCAAAAACACAAAGCTTAGTCCAGTAATGTTGAAAACAATACTTGTCCCCAGTGGAGTCGCCATTTTGTCGCACGTCACCCGCGCGGCGGTTCGGCAATTTTTCATCTGATTTGCTTGATTGGTTCTTTGGGAGTCGCCACCTAGTATTGGATTGAGGGTTACTAGGAAACCCGAATTTACTGGTCGTTGTCAGATATCCTAGGTAAGGGACTGGTTGTGGCTAGGGAAGGTATCAGCACCCCTAGCGCACCCTACCTGAGGTAAGCTGCTTTGCGGTTTGATATGATTTGAAAATTTAAAATATTGATTAAATTCTAAGGTTTTAATAAATCAGTTATTAAATCCCCAAATATGTGTAGAAACATGTTCTTACACTTTCATGGAAAATATAACATGATTTTATTTGTCCTTAAGATAATTTAACCATATTCAAATGAAACACTTAATTCTTTTTGTCTTTTTGATTTTTTACAATTTAATAACATAAATAAAAAAAATACACACATATCACTGTTTTTTTTTAACTGTAATATACTCACACACCCATAACTAAATATTACAAAGTAATCAATGTTCAAAACAATCCCAATAACACATCAAACAATTTAATTTTACAAAAAAAAAATCCTGAACTAAAATCCTGAACAGTGCCGGAAGCTCCAAGCCACAGAAACAGCGCTGTGAAGCCTTTGGGTCGCCTGAACAGTGGCAGCGCGTATTCTCCACGCGCCACCACAACTGGCAGCGCGTGGGTTCACGCGCCGCCGTGAAATCCATAGAGCGGGGGGAGGTCTTCACCTTCCTGTTGGCTGTGAGCAACGTCGTTACCTCCAAAATACCAAAAACGCAACAAGCAAGTCTGTTTTAGTTTTGTTTTCAGATCGGCTTCACTTCCTTCCCCTTTTTCAGATCTGCGTCTCTTTCTCTTCCTTCAAATCTGGAGCCGGGCGTTGCACGCGCCGCCAACAGGCCAGGCGTGTGGATGGCTGGATCGACAACTGCCCTTATCCTCCTTCATTTCTACACCGACGGTGTCGTCCACCGCTGCCATGGTTGGGAGACCGGCACCCTTGAAGTCTCGGTTTTCTGCTCGGTTTTCTGCTCCCTTCTACTATTCTTCGGCCTCCCTTCTCATTTCCTCATCGTCTATGTAATGAGCTGCTGGAGAAGGGATGCTGCTGTTGGCCGGTTGATGGTGGTTGGCCTCGGCGATACTGGAGCTGCCGGTGGCGCTGGGGTGTTGTTGCGGGACTGAGAGAAGACCGGGCAGAAAACAACGGGGGTTGCCGCCGTTTTCGATCTGAGATGAGAGGAGCAGTGGCCGGCCTCTGTCTGGTGGAGCTGGAGACCGTGAGAAGGAAATGGGAGGCTTCTGTGCAGAGGGCAGGTCTTGGCTGCCGCTGTTGGAGGTTGATATGGGTGTGGCCTTGGCTAAGGTTTTTGGTTTCAAAGGGAGATGGGGTCGACTGGTCGTCTCTAGGAAATGGGGAGAAGATGGGGCTCTGGTTCACAACGGAAAGGGGGCGGCTGCATGAGGAGAACGGGTTTCCCCTTTAGTTTTCTCGGTTTTTTCAAGAGAGGGGGCGGTCAAGGAGATAGTGAGGGAGGTTTGTGCTCTCTGGTTTTTGGCCCGAAAGAGAGGGGGAGCTGCAGTCGGGGCTGAGGGGAGAAAACCAGAGGAGGAGGGGGAAAGCTTTGGTTCTCTGGTTCTGTTTTTGGCCAAGGGAAGGGCAAAGCTTTGGCTGATTTCAAGAGAAGAAAAAGGGAGGAAACCCTAAAAATAGGAGGGGCGGTCACTGTCCTGATGACCAGGAGAGGGAAATCGAGTGAAGGTTGCCTTGGAGAACTGGTTCGGTGCTGGGAGAGACAACCATAAGGTTCTCTCGTTTTTGTTTCCCCCCAAGGGGAAGGGCGGCGGCTTGCCAAGAAGACAGATTTTTTAGGGGTTCTTTGGGTTTTAGGTTTTTTTCTTTTCCTGTTCTCCCAGAATTTTTCTCCCCCCCCCCCTTTTATTTTCACTGTAGCATGATATTTATAGGAAAAGTTTCACTAGGTTTTCAAACTAGTCCCTCAATTTTCCTTTTCTTTTCTTTTCCTTTTTTTTTTATAAATTTTGATTTTTCTTATTTTTTTGTATTTTTGAAAGCGAGCAATATCAATGTCAACTCAACAAGGAAAATCAATGATCATAAAATTTACGTGTTAAAAGTTGAACGCGTTCCAAATACCTTTGAAAATTTAAATTCTTTTGAGATGACGTTGAAAATGCTAAAAACGATGCAAATATATCAGAAATGTATTTTTTGGGGTTTTCATTGTTTTTTTGCTATTTTTTTGTTTTTTTCTGAAAATTTATCAAAATATGGGTCAAAAATTGGGTAGCAACAACGTGCATAAGAGTTTGGCCACGTACATTAAGTGGTAGACTTTGTAGGGTATCCTCATCATTTTCAGAAAATATGGCCGAAGAAGATAACCAGTCAATTCATAATAAGAATAATGAGAATAATTGTGTGAGAACACTTAAAGATCACATGAATCCAACAAGAACAAATGCACCATCATGTATAGTTTTTCCTCCTGATGCTTCTCATTTTAATTTTAAGCCAGGTATTATTCAACTTTTACCCACTTTTCATGGCTTAGAATTAGAAAATCCATACTTACATTTAAGAGAATTTGAGGAGGTTTGTAACACTTATAATGACTCAAATTGTAGCATGAACACCATCAGGTTAAAGCTTTTTTCTTTTTCATTAAAAGATAAAGCTAAAACATGGTTACAAAATTTGAGACCTGGATCCATTCGTGCTTGAGATGAAATGCAACAACAATTTTTAAAGAAGTTTTTTCCATTTCACAGAACAAACTCTTTCAAAAGACAAATCATCACTTTCATTCAAAAACCAGGAGAAACATTTTATCAATGTTGGGATAGGTATCGAGACTTGCTTAATACTTGCCCTCATCATGGTTTTGAAACATGGAGATTGGTTTCACATTTTTATGAGGGGTTAACTCCTAAAGATAGGCAAATGCTCAAAATTGGGACACTACAAGCACTTATGAGGCACCAAGTAAAGCCCAACCTCATACATCTAGTGGAGGTATGTACAACCTTAGGGAAGATCATGACCTCCAAGCTAAGTTTGCATCTTTAGCTAGAAAAGTCGAGGCACCAGAATTAAAAAAAGAGTGGTCAACTAAAATTTGTTCAAGGCATTGTATGTCAAATCTATGAAACTAATGAACATTCAACTAATGACTGTCCAACTTTGTCTTCTTTTAAGGAATGTCTCCATGAACAAGCCCATGCTTTAAATAGTTTCCAAAGACCCAATCATAACCCATACTCGCAAACATACAACCCTGGTTGGAGAAATCACCCAAATTTCACTTGGAAGAGTGATAATAATAATGCACAAACTTCACAGCCACCGTTTCAAGCACACCATAATTTTCAAAATTCTCATGGATATGCACCTCCTTATGCTCCACCTCCTAGAAGAAATCTTGAGGAAACATTGCATGCATTCATTGAAAAGCAGGAGACAATCAACACTCAACTTGCTCAAAGCATGACAGATGTTAAAGATACTTTTGCAAAATTAACATTTGCTCTCAGTTTTTAAGAGAAAGGTAAGTTTCCATCTCAACCACAGCAAAATCCAAAGGGGCAATACAATGTGAATTCAAGAGTTCTAGAAGCCAACACATGGATCAAACCAAATCAGTCATCACTCTTCGCAGTGGTAAGGTTATTGAAAAACTCATTCTTGAACCTTGTGAGAAAGATGATGAGTCAATCTTTGAGGGTAAGGAAGGGGTTCAATCTGAACATTGCAAAGAAAAGACTGATTCCCCGCCAACACTTCCATTTCCTCATGCCATGACCAAACAAAGGAAAGTCAATCACAACTTTGAAATCTTTGAAACTTTCAAGCAGGTAAGGATCAATATACCTATGTTGGATGCTATTAAACTGTTACCTTCTTATGCTAAATTTTTGAAAGATCTGTGCACTGTGAAGAGAAAACTGAATGTGAAAAAGAAAGCTTTTTTAGCCGAACAAGTAACTGTCATTCTTCAGAACAATAATGCTTTGAAATATAAAGACCCTGGTTGTCCTACAATTTCATGCTTTATTGAAGAATATAAAATTGAAAGAGCTTTACTTGATCTTGGAGCTAGTGTGAATTTACTTCCATATTCAGTTTTTCAAAGTCTCAATCTAGGTGAGTTAAAACCAACTTCTATAACTCTTTTACTTGCCGATAGATCTATAAAAGTGCCTAGAGGAATAGTTGAAGATGTGTTAGTACAAATTGATAAATTCATTTATCTTGTGGATTTTATTGTCTTGGATAGACAACTTGTTGAAGCATGTAATTCATTTCCTGTTATTTTAGGATGTCCGTTTCTTGCAACTTCTAATGCATTGATTAATTGTAGGAATGGACAAATAAAGCTATCTTTTGGAAACATGACATTGGAGATAAATATTTTCAACATTTGCAAGCAACCTGGAGATGATAATGATTTACAAGAAGTAGATTTTATTGAAGAATTAGTTTATGATTAACTTGAATCTACTTTGAGTAAAATTGAGTTGGATGAATCTGAAGATTTGCAAATGATTTATTCCCAGGAAGAAATCACGGATGAAAAAAGGCACCAAAAAAGTTGATGCGGATCTTTTATCAAGAGTGACAATAGATTCGACATCTGACATCACACCAATCAATAATTACTTTCCTGACGAATCCTTACTTTCTCTTAGTTCAATGCCTTGGTTGGCTAAAAATATTAATTTTCTTGCTTCAGGAGATTTGCCAGCTCATTGGAGTACCGAAGACAATGGAAAGTTTTTGAACGAAGTGAAGAACTTTTATTGGGATGACCCCTACTTATTCAAATATTGTCCTGATTAAATATTTCAAAGATGCATTACGGATAATGAGGTAAGTATGTCATTAAACTTTGTCATTCTAAGGCATATGGGAGTCATTTCTCGTCAAAAAAGACGACTGTAAAAATCTTACAAAATGGACTTTATTGGCCCACCATTTTCAAGGACACGTATGCATTCTGCGAAACTTGTGAAAATTGTCAAAAAGTTGATACTGGTCAAAAAGTTTTGCTTTATGATTCTCGACTCCATTTATTTCCTGGAAAGCTAAGATCAAGATGGAGCGGTTCATTTATTGTGAAACATTTGTATCCTTATAGGGCCTTTGATATTGAGAATCCAAAGAATGACAATGTTTTTAAGGTAAATGGACATCATTTGAAAGCTTACTTTGATAATTTTCCTAGTGAAAATGAATCCGTTGGTTTGAATGATCATGTAGATAAAGGTTGATTATTTTGTTTTTCTCACATTCTTTTTGTGTTTCTTTTTGGTGTGACTCTTGTTTTGCTAGTCTCTCTCACCCTGGTCAAATGGCGAATAACGGTACTCCATGACTCTAAGTCGGTTCTTTCAGTTTCCCATGATAACTGATATCTGTGTATATATTTGTTTAATTTCTTGTTCCTTCTCTTTGCATTTTTTTCCACTTCTCATCTAAAAAATGGACACCACTCTTGAAAATTTAAAAAAGTATTTTCCCTTTTTGCCTCAAAACGCGATTACAAAAATTTACCGAGCTAGGTGTGCAAGATTGAGGTTGTTAATGAATCATGGAATTCCTGAAGATATTCACTGGCTGATTGAAGCAAAGGTCCGATTATCAAGCGAGTACTCCAATTCTTTCATTTCATACATGCCTGGAACAGGTAAAAGCACCTTTGCAAAGAAATGTCGTGCAAAACGACTGAAAGTCTGTCACAAATGTGCCAGATGGACTTGTAATGCAATATGTCATTCTTTAGGAATGGTATCTATAAATCGTGAAGATAAAATACAATTCATTAAGGATGGCCTGAGTAAGGGGTCTTTAGATAATCTTCTATTGACTCTTGAGACGCATCCTAGTGGAGATGTGCATCGTGCAATTCATGATTTATGGCCCCATTTTCATAAAGAACATGATCGACTTAGTCTTGGGAATCTGACTAAAAAAGACCCTATTTGCCAGTTTTTAAGAAAACTGGATGGGAAGCCTATCCTCGACCTATAGAGGGCGTTTAAGCCGTTCTTGGACTTAAAACCAAGGGCGGATGTGAGCCACAGTCACAACTACGATTTTGAGTTAAAGTTTGTAAAAATTTGTGTCTTTTGCTTTTATTAATAGCATAATATTTTTTCTATTTTGTTATCTCTTATATTTGTTCAAGTGTGTTTCAGGATTGTCAGTGTTCGCTACTTCAGGTGATGACTTCTATACTCTATCTTTCTACCTTAGGACATTGAGAACAATGTCTCGTTTTGGTTGGGGGGAGAGGGTAGTAGTTGAAAAAAAAAACCTAACCAACTAATTGTTTTTTTTTTAAAACCATTTGGCAAAACTGTTACTAGGATGGCAGAGTAAGGGGGAATTTTATTGACTCTTGAGACGCATCTTAGTAAACATTTTCTAATGGTTATTTGTAATATTCATAACAAGGTCTATCAGAATACTTCTTGAAATATTCAGGTTTACAAACTCTCGCATTGTTATCACTTAATTTTGCTCATATACTCATTTAACAAGTATTCTTAAACCTTCATTTTCACACACACACTCTAACATATGATTGTGGGTTGCACATTGGATTATTACATTATTTATGTTCTTTTGTTAAAGGTAACAACTAAGAAAAAGGGATGGTATATGCTTTTCAAAATAAAAAACAAATTGATAATATTGATGATAATAAAAATGTAGATAAGTTTGGTTTCGTAGCCTCCCTAACCTAAGCAATTAAGCCCGAATGGGTGTTTTAACACCTAATACCCTAAAGTCAACTGACTTGGGAGGTATTGGCCCAAAGCTTGTTACATGGGTTAAGGAGAAAAGCTTAAGGGAATCAAACATTGCACTATCTACGTATCAGTATCTGCAACCCGAGTTACTAAGCTTGTAGGGGTGTCTTAACACCTAATGCCCTAAGACCAACTAGTCTGGGAGTCATTGCCAAAAGCTCGTTACATGGGTTAAAGATGCATTGTGTTTTAAGTTATATGTATATATATTAAAAAAAAGAAAAAAAAGGAGAAAAAAAAAGAAAAAGATAATAATCTCAACCCAAGGAAGTTAACTTTAAACAATATAACAAAAAAAATTTTGTTTTCTTCCAAGTAAAGCCCCATAACTATGTGTTGATATATTAAGCACATAAAAAAAAGGTTTATTAATATTTTGTTTAAGAGGTATTGAGCAGATATATAAATTTAATGAGAGTTTGTTTATCTGGATAGATTAATGGAAGTTGAATGATGAATGCCTTACTTTGTGGAATTTGCAAATTATTTTTCTATTTTAATGCTTTGATTACTAGGGACTAGTAATAAGCTAGTTGGAGGGTGTGATTAGTACTTAAAAGTACATTTTTATCAAGGTTTTATAGCATCATTTTGCACTTGAAGTATCAATAACTCCTTAACTAAAGCATATTTTATAATAACAAGTCTGATACCATAAGATACCTTTAATTTATGGTAAATGTTCATCTTAAATGCAGGCTTATCACATAAATGAAAGGATTGATTGATGAGTTTAAGTATGGAAATTGAAAGGACAAAGAGAGGGCCAAACTTAGAAAAGAGATGTTGGTTCAGTCCAAACTGGAACACTGTTTGGTCATTGGGTCATATCTAGAGGTGTAGATCTTGGATTTAGGTCTGCCTTATATGGATGGAAAGCTAAGACATAAGCCTAAAACTTTAATGGGAGTCGAAGATTTCAAAAGGCCATTTTCAAGTCCAAATTGTAGTAACAACAGAGAAGTCTAAATCTATCCTGCAGCCCAGACACTGTTTAGTGTTCAACCCATATCTTGAGTTCTAGAAGTCCAAATGACCTCAACTGTTTTTTCCTGGAAAGTTGAGACAATTTCCTAGAACTTTCATGATTTAAGTCTGTTCAAATTATGACGTTATCAATGATGTTTTTGACAAACAAGAAGATAAGGATTGTCACCAAGTCAAGATATGGCCACCCACTCAACAATTAGTCAACAAATCAATAGTTCTGAATTTTGGCCTATAAAAGGAGGCATTTGCCATGTATTTAGGCATCTTAGTTTTCAGATCAAGATCATGCTCTTGCTCTCTCTTTATATTTTGTAATGCTTAAGTTTTGCTTATATTAATCTCTTGCTTGTGCTTTTCATTTTCTTTCCTTGTTTATTATGTTTCTCTCTTTCATTATGTTTGGCTAAGTTTATCATGTCAAGGTGAAATTGTTACACTAATGGTGTAAGAATAAGTATAATATAAACTCAACATGGACTTTATTGTTTGATACTAACATGTTTTATATTTGTTATCTTGTTCACTTTTAATACTTTGCTTGTTAAATGGTTAATCTAGATTTATGTTATATAACCCTTGGTACAACAAATACTTGGCACTTTCATAGCCCAACCGTATGGTATAACCGACACCTATGGTATGAAAGGAACTTGATTTGTTGTTAACATAAGTTATAATCATGAATGCATGACAACATTTACAAGTATTAGCATTATTCGAATAAGATAACTAATGTAATCATGTTAACAATTTATAATCCGATTGGAACCTCCTTTGTGTGTGGTTTCTAGTTGAGTAATAAAAAGAGTTTATACTATACTTGTTTGAAATAACATTAATGGATCCTCTAACCTTGACAATTATTTTATCCTTGTTTAATCCTTACATCAATATCACATCTCAAAGCTCTCTTTAACTTCTTCTTGTTGTTGTTGTTGTTTATAATTTATATAGTTAACCTCCCTGTGGTTCGACCCCGGTCTTACCGGATTATTTATTACTTCGACACTCCTGCACTTGGGAGAAGACATCAATCTTTTGGTCGTGTCATTTACCATAAATTAAAGGTATCTTATATTATTAGACATAGTATTATAAAACATGCTTTTGTTAAAGAGTTATTGATACTTTAAGTGCAAAATAATGATATATAACCTTGATAAAAATGCACTTTTAAGTACTAATGATACCCCCCAACCAACTTATTACTAGTCCCTAGTAATCAAAGAGTTAAAATAGAAAAATAATTTGCAAGTTCTACAAAGCAAGGCATTCATCATTCAACTTCCATTAATTTATCCAAATAAACAAACTCTCATTAGATTTATTTATCTGCTTCATTCTTCTTAAACAAGATATTAATAAACCTTTCTTTTGTGCTCAATATATCAACACATAGTTATGGGCTTTTCTTGGAAGAAAACAAAATTTTGTTCTAATATTTAAGGTTAACTTCCTTAGATTGTGGCTCACATCTTCCCTTGGTTTTACGTCCAAGAACGACTTAAACACCCTCTATGAGTCGGGGATAGGCTTCCCATCCAGTTTTCTTAAAAACTGGCAAACAAGGTCTTTTGTAGTCAGATTCCCAAGACTATGTCGAGCATGTTCTTTATGGAATTGTGGCCTTAAATCATGAATTGCACGATGCACATCTCCACTAGGATGCGTCTCAAAAGTCAATAGAAGATTTTCTAAAGACCCCTTACTCAGGCCATCCTTATTGAATTGAATTCCTAAAGAACGACATGTTGCATTACAAGTCCATCTGGCACATCGGTGACAGAATTTCAGTCGTTTTGCATGATGTTTCTTTGCAAAAGTGCTTTTACCTATTCCAAGCATGTATGAAATGAAAGAATTGGAGGACTCACCTGATAATCGGACCTTTGCTTCAATTAGCCAGCGAATATCTTAAGGAATTCCAAGATTCATTAACAACCTCAATCTTGCACACCTAGCACGGTAAATTTTTGCAATCGCATTTGGAGGCAAAACGGGAAAATACTTTTTTAATTTTTCAAGAGTGGTGTCCATTTTCAAATGAGAATTGGAGAAGAGATGCGAAGAAAGGAGAAAGAGCAAAGAATTGCACAAATATATACACAGATATCAGTTATATCAGTTATTATAGGAAACTAAAAGAACCGACTTAAAAGTCACGGAGTACCATTGTCCACCATTTGACTGGGGTGAGAGAGACTACCAAAACAAAAGTCATACAAAAAAGAAACACAAAAAAAAACAATGTGAGAAAAAGAATCAATCTTTATATACAGGATTACCCAATTCCATAGAATCATTTTCAACTGAAAAATTGTCAAAGTAAACTTTCAAACGATGTCCATTTACCTTGAAAACATTGTCATTCTTTGGATTCTCGATATCATAGGCCCCATATGGATACACATGTTTCACAATAAAAGGACCGCTCCATCTTGATCTTAGTTTTCCAGGAAATAAATGGAGTCGAGAATTACAAAGCAAGACTTTTTGACCAATATTGAATGTTTTTCTCAGAATTTTCTTGTCATGAAACTCTTTGATTCTTGCTTTATGAATTCTTGAATTTTCATATGCATCATTTCTAATTTTCTCAAGCTCATTTTGTAATTTTCGCAGCTGACTAGCATCATCAAGGTTTGAATTGAAAACTTTGATAGCCCAATAAGCTTTATGTTCAAGTTCCACAGGCAAGTGACAAGATTTTCCATAGACCAACCAATAAGGTGACATACCTAATGATGTTTTAAAAGCACTACGATAAGCCCAAAGTGCATCATTAAGTCTTAAAGACCAGTCCTTCCTATTAGGGTTCACTGTTTTTTCCAAGATTTATTTGATCTCCCTATTAGCAAGTTCTACCTGTCCACTTGTCTGAGGGTGATAAGGGGTGGCAACTTTGTGTGTAATTCCATATTTCTTCATTAAAGACTCAAATGGCTTGTTGCAGAAATGTGTTCCACCATCACTTAACATGGCTCGAGGGATTCCAAATCGACTCAAAATATTTTCTTTCAAAAACTTTATCACTGTTTTGTGGTCATTGTTTCGACTTGGAATTGCCTCTATCCATTTTGAAACATAATCTAATGCGACTAATATGTACAAGAAACCAAATGATGGAGGAAATGGACCGATGAAATCCATACCCCAACAATCAAAGATCTCAATGACAAGAATAGGATTTAAAGGCATCATGTGACGTTTTGAAATAGATCCCAACTTTTGACAATTTTCACAAGTCTTGCAGAATGCATGTGAGTCCTTGGACATGGTGGGCCAGTAAAATCCACTTTGTAAGATTTTTGCAGTTGTCTTTCTTGATGAGAAATGACCCCCACATGCCTTAAAATGATAAAATTTAATGACACTACTTACCTCATTGTCAGGAATGCATCTTCGAAATATTTGATCAGGATAATATTTGAATAAATAAGTGTCATCCGAATAATCACTTCGTTTAAGAACTTTCTTTTGTCTTGGGTACTCCAATGAGCTGGCAAATGTCCTGAAACAAGAAAATTAACAATATTAGCAAACCAAGGCATTGTAGAGACGGAAAGTAAAGATTCATCAGGAAAATAGTCATCAATTGGTGTGATGTCAGATCTCGAATCTGTTGTCAATCTTTACAAATGATCTGCGACAATATTTTTGGTGTCTTTCTTGTCTTTGATTGTGATATCAAATTCTTGAAGTAACAATATCCACTGCATCAATCTAGCCTTAGAATCTTTCTTAGAAAGAAGATATTTCAATACTGCATGATCACTAAAAACAACAACATGTGAGCCAACAAGATAAGACCTGAATTGTTCACATGCAAATACTACTGCAAGTAATTCTTTTTCAGTGGTAGTGTAATTCATTTGAGCACTATTTAAAGTTTTACTTGCATAGTAAATCACATAAGGTTTCTTATCTTTTATTTGTCCCAAGACAACACCCACGGCATAATCACTAGCGTCACACATTATTTCAAAAGGTAATGACCAATCAGGAGGTTGAATGATAAGAGCAGAAATAAGCAAGTTTTTAAGTTTAACAAGGCTTCTTCACAATATTCAGTCCATTCAAGAATATTATCCTTTGTTAGAAGGTTACTCAATAGCTTTGATATTACACTAAAATCTTTGATGAACCTTCTGTAAAAACTAGCATGTCCTAGGAATGATCTAACATTTTTAATAGATTTTGGTATTGGTAAGTTGGAAATTAACTCGATTTTAAATTTGTCAACTTTAATTCCTTTCGATGAAACAATGTGACCAAGTACAATGTTGTTTGTTACCATAAAATGACATTTTTTCCAATTCAACACAAGATTCTTCTCTTCACATCTGTTCAAAAAATTTTCCAAGTTAGTCAAACAATCATCAAATGAATCACCAAAAACAGAAAAATCATCCATAAAAAATTAAAGAAAACGTTCAACCATATCACTAAATATACTGAGCATGCATCATTAAAATGTGGCTGGTGCATAACATAATCCAAAAGGCATTTTTCGATATGCAAAAGTACCAAACGGACATGTGAACGTGGTTTTCTCTTGATCTTCCAATGTAATTTCAATTTGGTTGTAATCTGAATAACCATCTAGGAAACAATAAAATTAATGACCTACAACTCTTTCTAGGATTTGATCCATGAAATGTAAAGGAAAATGATCTTTTCTAGTCATTGAATTAAGTTTCCTATAGTCAATGCATATGCGCCAACCAGTAATAGTCCTAGTTGGAATTAACTCATTTTTCTCATTTGTTATCACAGTGACTCCAGACTTCTTGGTTACAACTTGGGTAGGACTTACCTATTTGCTGTCAGAAATAGGATAAATGATTCCATTATCTAAAAGCTTAATGACTTCATTTTTCACTACTTCTTTCATATTAGGATTAAGCCTTCGTTGCATTTCTCTAGAGGGTTTAACATTGATTAGTACTTAAAAGTGCATTCTCATTAAGGCTTTATATCATCGTATTGCACTAAAGTATCGTTAAATTCCCTAACTAAAGCATGTTTTATAATAACAAGTATGATAATATAATATATCTTTAATATGGTAAATGCTTATTTTGAATGCAAGTATATCTCACAATTCAAAGGATTGATTGATGTGATTAACTATTAAAAGTGAAGAGACAAAAAGAGAACTAGGCTAAGAGAAGATATGCTGGTTCAATTCCAAATTGAAACACCATTCGGTTATTTGATCATAACTGGAGTTGTAGAACTCGGCTTTAGGTCCACTTTATATGGATGGAAAGATAAGACATAGACCTAAAACTTTCATGAAAAGTCCAAGACTCAATTCTGTCGTTTTCAAGTTCAAATCTTATCAACAACGGAGAAGTCGGAACCTGTCCTGCAGCTCAGACACTGTTCAGTTTTCAGCTCATATCTTGAGTTCTAGAAGTCCAAATGAGCTCTGGTTTTTTTTTTTGTTGGAAAGCTGAGACAATTGCCCACAGCTTCCATGAAACAAAGGGCTCAAATTCTGATGTTAGCAATGATTTTTTGGCCAGCCAACAATATCAAAAATCAGCCAACAATGTAAAGAACCAGCAGCCAACAATGTAAAGAACCAGCAGCCAACAATGTCAAAAACCAACCACCAAATCAATGGTTGGCCACCTACTATTTTCTTAGTCCACCAATCAATAGTTCTGAATCTTAGCCTATAAAAGGAGGCATTTGCCATGTATTTAGTCATCTTATTTTTCAGATCAAAATCATCTTCTTGCTTTCTCTCTTTATATCTTTGTAATGTTCAAGTTTTCTTTCATGCTATATTAATATCTTGTTTATGCTTTTCATTTCCTTTCCTATACTTAGTTAACATATATCATGTTTATGTTCTTATGTTGTTTATTTATGTTTTTCTTCTTCATTATGTTTAGCTAAATTAATTATGTCAAGGTGAAAAGATTTTACTAATAGTGTTAGAATAGGTATAATATAAACTCAACATGGACTTTAATGTTTATATCCAAGAAAGATTGTTATTAACATGTTTTATCTTTTTATCTTACTAATTCTTAATACATTGCTTGTTAAATGGTTAATTTAGATTTGTGTTGTATAACACTTGGTATATCAAATGCTTGATCCTTTATAGTCTTCGGCCGACATCGTTATTATGATAGGAACTTGATTTGTTATTAACATAAGCTAGCAACATGAATGCCTGATGATATTTATAAGTATGGTGTTATTTAGATAAGATGGTTAATATGATCATGTTAATAATTTATAATGAGCTAATAACGATAAATCATCCGATTGGAACCTCCTTTGTGTGTGGTTTCCAATTGAGTAATAAAAAAAATTTATATTATATTTATTTGAAATACCATTAGTGAATTCTCTAACCTTGACATCTGTTTTATCATTGTTTAATCCTTACACCAATATCATATCCCAAAACTCTCTTCAACTCCTTTTTTGTTATTATTCTCTTCAAATCTTTCTCTTTATTTGTAATTTATATAGTTGACCTCCCTGTGGTTCGACCCCGATCTTGCTGGGTTATTTATTATTTCGACACTCCTGCACTTAGGATAAGACATCAACTCTTTGATCGTGTCAAACATTTTCCTCCAAATAAATCCTGTGTGTGCAAATCAAAATACTAATTCCTTTTATGTCAGTTATGGTCCATCCTAATGCATTTTTGTGCATTTTCAGAGTTTGTAATAACTTACCTTCTTGATGTGCATTAAGTTTGGAAGATATTATTACCGGAAAAGTTTCATTTTCTCCCAAAAATGAGTATTTGAGATTGAATGGTAACGGCTTCAAATCAGGTTCTGGTGGTTGAACACTTGAAGGTATGGACTCAATTGATCGTGGTGGCATTTCCTCAATTTTTGGTCTCCAACTATTGGCCTTTGATTCTTCCTGAGAATAAATCATTTGCAAATTTTCAGATTCATTGATATCAATTTTACTCAAAATAGTTTCAAATTGATCATAAACTAATTCTTAAATAAGATCTACTTCCTGGAAATCATTATCATCTCTAGGTTGCTTGCAAATGTTAAAAGCATTCATCTCCAATGTCATGTTTTCAAAAGATAACTTCATCAGTCCATTCCTACAATTAATCAATGAGTTAGAAGTTGCAAGAAATGGACGTCCTAAAATAACATGAATTGAATTACATGCTTCAACAGGTTATGTATCTAAGACAATAAAATCCACAGGATAAATGAATTTATCAACTTGTACTAACACATCTTCAACTATTCCTTTTGGTAGCTTTACAGATCTATTAGCAAGTAAAAGAGTTACAGAAGTTGGATTTAACTCACCTAGATTGAGACTTTGAAAAGCCGAAGATGAAGTAAATTCACATTAGCTCCAAGATCAAGTAAAGCTCTTTCAATTTTATATTCTCCAATAAAGTATGAAATTATAGGACAGCTAGGTTCTTTATATTTCAAAGCATTATTGTTTTGAAGAATGACACTTATTTGTTCAGCTAAAAAGGCTTTCTTTTTCACATTCAATTGTTTCTTCACGGTACACAAGTCTTTTAAAAATTTAGCATAAAAAAAGTACTTGTTTAATAGCATCCAACAAAAGTATATTGATCCTTACCTATTTGAAAGTTTCAAAGATTTCAGAATTGTGATTGACTTACCTTTGTTTGGTCATGGCATGAGGAAATGGAAGTACTGGTGGAGAATCAGTCTTTTCTTTGCAATGTTCAAGTTCAACCATTTCCTTACCCTTAGAGATTAACTCATCATCTTTTTCATTAGGTTCAAGAATGGGTTTTTCAATAACCTTACCACTGCGGAGAGTAATGACTGATTTAACTTGATCCATGTGTTGGCTTCCAGAGCTACTTGCACTTGGATTGTATTGCCCTTTGGGATTTTACTATGGTTAAGATGAAAACTTACCTCTTTCCTGAAAACTGAGAGCAGATGTGAATTTTGCAAGAGTATCTTTTAAATCTGCCATGGTTTGAGCATGTTGAGTGTTGATTGTCTCTTGCTTTTCAATGAATGCATGCAATGTTTCCTCAAGATTTCTTCTAGGAGGGGGTGCATAAGGAGGTGCATATCCTTGAGAATTTTAAAAATTATGGTGGGCTTGAAATGGTGGTTGTGAAGTTTGTGCATTATTGTTATCACTCTTCCAACTGAAATTTGGATGATTTCTCTAACCAGGGTTGTACGTTTGCGAGTATGGATTATGATTTGGCCTTTGAAAATTGTTTAAAGCATTGGTCTCTTCATGTAAAAATTCTTTAAAAGAAGGCAAAATTGAACAATCATTGGTTGAATGTTCATTCGTTTCATAAATTTCATACATAATGTCTTGAACAGATTTTAATTGACCACTCTTTTTAAATTCAAGTGCCTCGACTTTTCTAGCTAAATATGCAAATTTGGCTTGGAGGTCATGATCTTCCATAAGGTTGTACATTCCTCCACTAGATGTATGAGGTTGAGTTTTACCTAGTGCCTCACAAGTGCCTGTAGTGTCCCAATTTTGAGCATTTTCAGCTAGCAAGTCTAGGTAGTCCATTGCTTCATCAGGGTCTTTATTTTCAAAATTCCATTGCACATCAATTCCATAATTTGCTTATCTTTAGGTGTCCTAACCCTTCATAAAAATATTAAATCAATCTCCATGTTTTAGCCATGTTTTAGCTTTATCTTTTAAAAATAAAAATATTAAAACATGGTTTTACGAACCGTTACTCTAGCCTGGTGCGACCAGACCTCCTCCTCACCGAGTACCGATTCAACAACCACTATATGGAAAAGGGCCTCCAGCAACTCCTATAAAATTTAGATCGAGATCAAACGGTCGGATAAAAAGTTATGGCCCTTACGAACCGTTACTCTAGCCTGGCGCGACCAGACCGCCTCCTCACCAAGTATCTATTCCATATCCACTATATGGAAAAGGGCCTCCGAAAACTCCTGTAAAATTTAGATCGAGATCCAATGGTCGGATCAATAGTTGTGGCCCTTGTGAACCGTTACTCTAGCCTGGCTCGACCAGACCTCCTCCTCACCGAGTATCGATTCCACATCCACTATATGGAAAAGGGCCTCCGAAAACTCCAGTAAAATTTAGATCGAGATCCAAAGGTCGGGTAAAAAGTTAAGGCCTTTACGAACCATTACTCTAGCCTGGGGCGACCAGACCTCCTCCTCACCGAGTATCGATTCCACAACCACTATATAGAGAAGGGCCTCCAGGAACTCTTATAAAATTTAGAACGAGATCCAACGGTCGGATCAAAAATTATAGCCCTTACGAACCGTTACTCTAGCCTGGCGCGACCAGACCTCCTCCTCATTGAGTATCGATTCCACATCCACTATATGGAAAAGGGCCTCCGAAAACTCCTGTAAAATTTAGAACGAGATCCAACGGTCGGATCAATAGTTATGTACCTTACGAGTCGTTACTCTAGCCTGGCGCGACCAGACCTCCTCCTCACCGAGTATCGATTCCACATACACTATGTGGAAAAGGGCTTTCGAAAACTCCTGTAAAATTTTGATCGCGATCCAACGATTGGACCAAAAGTTATGGCCCTTACAACCGTTATTCTAGCCTGGCGCGACCAGACCTCCTCCTCACCGAGTATCGATTCCAGATCCAGTACATGGAAAAGGGCCTCCAGACACTCCTGTAAAATTTAGATCGAGATCCGACGGTCGGATCAAAAGTTATGTCCCTTACAACCGTTACTCTAGCCTAGCGCGACCGGACCTCCTCCTCACTGAATATCGATTCCACATCCAGTACATGGAAAAGGGCCTCCAGAAACTCCTGTAAAATTTTGATCGAGATCCAACGGTCGGATAAAAAGTTATGGCCCTTACGAACCGTTACTCTAGCTTGGCGCGACCAGACCTCCTCCTCACCGAGTATCGATTCCACATCTACTATATGGACAAGGGCCTACAGAAACTCCTGTAAAATTTAGATCGAGATCCAACGGTTGGATCAATAGTTTGGGCCCTTACGAACCGTTACTCTAGCCTGGGCAACCAGAATCCTCCTGACCGAGTATCGATTCCACATCCACTATATCGAAAATGGCCTCCAAAAACTCCTGTAAAATTTAGATCGAGATCAAACAGTCGGATAAAATGTGATGGCCCTTACGAACCGTTACTCTAACCTGGCGCAACCAGAACTCCTCCGGACCGAGTATCGATTCCACATCCACTATATGAAAAAGGGCCTCCGGAAACTCCTGTAAAATTTAGATCGAGATCCAACGGTCGGATTAAAAGTTATCCCTTACAACCGTTACTCTAGCCTGGCGCGACCAGACCTCCTCCTCACCAAGTATCGATTCCACATACACTATATGGAAAAGGGCTTTCGAAAACTCCTGTAAAATTTTGATCGCGATCCAACGGTTGGACCAAAAGTTATGGCCCTTACGAACCGTTATTCTAGCCTGGCGCGACCAGACCTCCTCCTCACCGAGTATCGATTCCACATCCAGTACATGGAAAAGGGCCTCCAGACACTCCTGTAAAATTTAGATCGAGATCCGACAGCCGGATCAAAAGTTATGTCCCTTACAACCGTTACTTTAGCCTGGCGCGACCAGACCTCCTCCTCACCGAGTATCGATTCCACATACACTATGAAAAATGGCCTCTGGAAACTCCTGTAAAATTTAGATCAAGATCCAACGGTCGGATAAAAAGTTATGTCCCTTACAACCGTTACTCTAGCTTGGCGCGACCAGACCTCCTCCTAACCGAGTATCGATTCCACATACACTACATGAAAAAGGACCTCCGAAAACTCCTGTAAAATTTTGATCGAGATCCAACGCTCAGATCAAAAGTTATGTCCCTTACAACCGTTACTCTAGCCTGGCGCGACCAGACCTCCTCCTGACCGAGTATCGATTCCACATCCACTATATGGAAAAAGGCCTCCATAAACTCTTGTAAAATTTAGATGAAGATCCAACAGTCGAATCAAAAGTTGTGGCCCTTACGAACCGTTACTCTAGTCTGGCGTGACCAGACCTCCTCCTCCTCACCGAGTATCGATTCCACATCCACTACATGAAAAAAAGCCTCCGAAAACTTCTGTAAAATTTAGATCGAGATCCACGGTTGGATAAAAAGTTATAGCCCTTAAAATCGTTACTCTGACCTGGCATGACCAGACCTACTCCTCACCTAAAGATTCCTCTCACAACACACCCAACCACATTCAAGTTAAACTTGGCCAGCAAACTAACCTCTTTGCAATCACATTAGCACTCAGCAAATTAACTATTTCTTCCTATTTATGTAAATATCACAGCATATTATAGCATCCTCTAATCAAAACCTCAATCGACATCAAGAATCACCCTAAAAAACATAATTTTTTCATAAAGATTAAACCTTTCTCATCCAAAGCAAAAAAAGAAAAGCAACCCAGACCCCAAACAATCTCAAATCAATTAAAATCCACCTAATTAAAAGAAAAGAACAGAAAAAGAACACAAGCACACATAAAATATATAGAAATGATAAGAAAGAGACTGTCAACCTTCTCTTCTCGTTTTGAATCTGATAAAGAAGCTGAACTCTGATCAGCATAGATTAAAAGATCGCGAGTCTGTCTAACTATATCGACAGGATTCCTCGGTTTTGACTTGAAAAGTCCCTTCATCCTCTTCGAATCACCCACTAACTGCCCCGATTTCGAACTCAACAGCACTGGATGTCCCGATTTCGAATTACTCAACAGCCCAGAATGTCCCTTTGTCGCTACTGCCGCTGCCGCTGCCGGCGCCGGTGATTGTGGCGGTGGCGATACTCTCCTCACCACTACCTCCTCCCAGGCTGCTGCTGCTGCTGCTGCGGCAGCTGGTTTTGACACGCAGACTCCTATATTTCCTCCCTTTATAAACCCCACAAAAACACAAGAAAGTGATTTTGCCTTCTATCTACAAAAAGGGTTCACGGTTTACTTGATTTCAGCCACCAATTTTGCTTTTGGATTATTGGGTTTTTATGGGATCTTGGTAAAAATGTGTGCTTGATTCGACGGTTATGGTTTTTTGGGCTTTGCATAAACAGATTGCCAGTCGTTACCGTGTCACTAACCGCTAAATACTTACAGTACAGTGATATTTTTTCTTACGTATTCATTTTCTCTATTATTATTATTATTATAAAAACAATTACAAGAGAGGGGAATTCACTATTACCGTCTCACAAAAGCACTGTTTATTATAGTTTTAAAAATATTATTTTAATAAAAAATCCAAAAAAATAAAATTCATCTGATAGTTAGTTAAACAGGTCAGCTAAAGTTTTCAAGGTCAGCTGATTTTATTTTTTTTCAACTCAAATGCCTCCAGTCCTATATTAGATTAACCGGTCCAAGTTTTTCATAAATAGACAGTACAATACTACTACTTGGATTTAGCCTATAGGTTGATCTGAAATATAATTAATTTAGAATCTGTAGCAATTTAAATTAAATAAATAAAGAATTTAGTTGATTTGATAAAAAAATTTAAGTTTACCTACTAATCGGTTAACACCCGGCCCTTAATTTCTAGAATTCTTTTTATAAAAAAATATTGTTTTTATTATATTAAAAAAAAACATTTGAGAATTGACTAGGATGATCTTTTTAACTCATAACCTATATCTTATCCTGGTCAACTCTATATCAAGTTTTATAATTATGTTAGATTTATTGATCCCTATGACATTATTTTGGATCCATATCCAATATAAAAATGTGATCTAATATTTAATATTAAAATTGTAGTTGCATAAATCTAATGACTTTGTAAAGTAGATAATATCATAAAATTATCCTTTATATAGGCTATACATAAAGGATGGCAAATAATAATATTATTCAATTCACGATATTACCGGCAGTCATGACAGCACAAAGAAATCATAACAGACAAAGCAAACACAAATATTTTCTCATGGAGTCTCTCACGCACACAACAATGTTCTCTTGTCACCACCACATAATTAAACATAAGGTTTTCATCACCAAACTTAACATTACCAATTACCTAAGAAATTGAATCTATTTCCAACACCCTGGAAACCGCACCGTACAGTCTTCCAATATTTACTGATAGAGTATCATCGCCTTCAGAAATCTGTTGAGGGCTTTGCTCACCTTCAAGTACACTGACGACTTCGGACATTTTAGGCCTGAAAGTAGGAGACAGATTAACACATTTCATTGCCAAGTGCAAAACAGTGAGAGCCTGCTTTTTGTCGTAACTGAATGCTAATTTCTGGTCCACCAATTCAATGATTCTTCCCTTATTGTTCAAAACACTAGCCTGTAATTACAGAGCAAGATTAGCTTAGCTCCCAGTATTAATGAAATAATCAAGTAATTATTACTTATTATTTTCTAATCAATTAAAAAAATCAAGGAATTAAATAACTCTAAGCAATCAAGAAATTATTTCTGTCATCTAACTCTAAGCAATCAAGAAATTATTTCTATCATCCAATTATAGGAGATGATCAAGCATATTTTTTATAATTTATTTTATTCTTTTTACTTATGGGTCTTGTTATATAACTATATAAACTCCACATGAGTTGAATGTAACACATATATTAAATTATCAAATAATAATATCCTCTTATATTCTACATTTCTTCTTGGTATCAGAGCAAGTTGATCATATACTGCTCTAAATATTAGCTTTTGCTTTTTTTATGGACAATTTTATACCATCAATCCGATCATTTTAAAACACTTTGTTTTCAAACTCTTCATTATCTATCAAATAATTAATTTACCATTCCTTTTCAATGATAAATCAACTCATGATAAGGAGAAATTATTTCAAGATCATGTGGATGATCAAATAACATCCAAAGAATTAAAAAAAAAAATGGAGGTACGACAAAGTCCAACAAGAGAATTGAGATTCTACATCAAGAGAAAGACATGCAAAAAGAAAAAAAAAAAGAGAGAGAGAGAGAGACTTTGCAAGCTGATTTGTTTTTGCATAAGAGATAGTATAAAAGAGACCATCTATAAAAAAAAAAAAGAAAAAAAAAAGATAGTTCTTCCTAACAAAAGAGATAAAAAATAGCTAAGGATCCATGATAAGAAGAATATATTAGTTTGACGAAGAGTGAGTCAAAATAAAATAAGCACTTGAAAAATTAAATTTTGAAAAGAAATGTTTGGCTAGAGAAGTATAGCAACAATCATAAGAGAATATAAAAAAAAAACTAATAATAGCTATGTTTAGAAAAATACAATTATTAAAGATAAGCATACAATGACAATAGAAGTTGTGTATGTCAAACTCAAGAAAAATAAAATTATCATGAGTTTAAGGGGGTGTGTTAAGAAAATAATTAATAAAAAAGAGAGATCAAGGAATTGAACAGCTATAGGTAATCAAGAAATAAATTTAATCATCTAATCAAATATATTTTTCTATAGTTTATTTTATTCTATTTTTTTTTATGTTTCTTGTTATATGATAATATAAATCTTGCTTGAGTTGAGTATAACATATATTTCAAATTATTAAATAATAATATACTTTTCTATTATAAATGTAGAATTCACAAGTCATTTAATGTTGGCAGAACTTGTTTGGTTTGATAATAACTAAAAAAAAACTAAGAGGGTTTATCCTGTCAGATACACTTACTTTATCCAGAAGAAACTTAGCTTCTTCTTGATTGGGTGTATATTCTGCACTAACTGTCCCGCTAACTATTTCGAGTAGGACAACTCCAAAACTGTAAACATCAGCTTTAATAGTATTTATTGATTTTCCCATTGAATACTCAGGTGCCATGTAAACTCTGCAATAGGAGATTAATTATTGGTTAATTAGCTCTTAATTAAAAGAATGAAAGTAGTTGTCAATCAATGATCATAATACTTACCGCGACCCTTTTGCTTCGATGGTCATAAATGGATCTTCCTCATCACAAAGCGTTGCCAATCCAAAGTCAGACAACTTGGCCGTAAGAGAGTTATCAAGCATAATATTACTAGGCTCTATGTTTCCATGAACAATCATTTTCTCTTCATGTAAATACTTCAAACCTCTTGCTATTCCCAGACAGATATCAAATCTAGCTTTCCAATCAAGTTTTGTCGTGGAATTTGGTTCTACAAATCAAGATTATTGATATTAAATTATTGATATTTGCAAGTACACAATCCTTGTACTAACAGAAGATTTAAATATACAATTAGAAGCTCTTACAAACATTAAGTGATGAAATTCTATTTACTCCTATGTTATAGTTCTCAACAATTATATGAATTTCACAAGGCAATGCATTAGGTGAAAATTAAGATAAAACTTGAGAATCGAAAGAGCAGGATGAAAATTGGGTGATGGCAGTATTACCGAACAACGCATGGTGAAGGGAGCCTTTCTGCATAAATTCATTTACTAGCAGATGCAGGTCTTTATTAGAATAGCTAACCAATAATTGAACAAGATTCTCATGATCCAAAGATTTCAGTTTGGAGATTTCCCCTTGTAATTCATCTTTTCCTTGTTGCTTTGAATTTCGAGGAGAAATTTTCATCACTGCTAATTTTTTCTCGTTCGGCAATTCAGCCTGCATACACGTGAAATCAATTCACCAGAACTCTGAAAGAAAAAAGTGCATGTTGAGGAACAAATGTTTCAAAAAAGAAAATCTGACCTTGTATACCATTCCAAAGCGTCCCCTGCCAATCTTCATTTTGGGGCTAAATTTTCGAGTAGCATCGATTATTTCTTTGAGGGTGAAAGATTCTCCTTGGAACTCTATAGTTATATCTATTTGAAGAAAACATCAAAGTAAGAATTCTTAAGGTTGTATGGTGCATAATGATTTTAGATTAGCATAGAGAGGTACCATCCAAATCGCTTTGCTGCAGCCAGCCCATTTTCCACATGTAAGCCGACAGAAGTAGAGAACCAAATACTGAACCTACAGTAATCCCTGCAATTTGTGAAGGAGATAGTCCCTTGCCAACTTTGAAGTCTGGATACAAATAGTGGAAGACAGAAAGAATAATTATTTATCCAGATAAAGCGTAACAGAAATCTTTGCTTAACAAAATTAAGAGAATGCAACTCTTTACTTGCAATTACGGAAATGCCTGACACAAGGGGTCCCTTTAAAGACAGTGCAGCAGGTGCATAGGAAAAACTTGGCTCCTGGAAAGTTCCTTTGCCAGCCCAGAAAAATTCGATAGTCAATAGATGATCATCTCCTACCAATGCTGTGAAATTTGCAATCCGTGTCTTGGTGCCGCTGGCCATTTCTTTTATGTTGAAGTCTTTTAGTGCTCTCTTCCCCTATATCAAACAGTGGATGTTGAACGATGGAAATTATTGAAAGAAGCTGTAGAAAAATATAGCGGTTACCTGTATATATACATCAAAAACACGTTTCCCTAAATTCGAATAATCTTCATCACTTTGGTAAACAGTTTCAGCAAAGTAAAGTTTCACAGTGTAATATCCTTTAAATAAACAGAAGCCGTAATATGTTAGAGAAAGAGGGCAGAGGCGACTTGAATTGTATAACGGTGTCCCAGCAGAATCACAAACTTCACATTCCGCGTTTTTTATGTAATCACTGGAATCGTAAGTTTTCAATCCGAAGTCTCCAGAACAAGAATAAGCCCAATTTTTTCTTGGAGCTAAATTGTAATTTGATGTTGTCCTGTCTGCTTCAAACACTTTCCCATCAACAACTGTCTCTCCTCCTCCACAATTTATATATAAGGAATTGTCTGCAAAAAAAGATAATCATTACAGAAAATCTGTCCTGCGTAAAATTATAGAGCTTCTCAATAGAACTTACACTTTGGTTTTCGCCGACATTTTTTTATCAAATCACGTATAGAATTCCTAGAAATAGCAAACAAAATTGGTAAGAAATAGCTCAGGATTATTTGTTCTAAATTATATGGAGGATATTATCATACCTGTTTGGTTGACTGTTTGAGTAGGAACAACAAGCAAGCAGTTGGCGCACATGATACAAAATGATCAGAAGTTGGGATTTCATAGACAATAATATTCTTGCTAGTGAAAAAAAAAAAAGGAAGAAGAAAATGAAGTTGCCGTTATTACATGTTCAGCTTTCGTTCTCCTTTCTTCGGACCATCACGTGGAATTTCAAAATTATTATATGACAAGTCCCTGCAACATTATTGTTTACATATCAAGATTTTATTGAGGAAATCTACAAAAGGAAAAACAACCCATCTGAGCAAAGAGCACAAAGCCATAACATACGCCTTGTCTTCAATGGTATCAAAAACCCAGGAAGGTACTGTGCCATTAAGCATATTTCCTGTAAGAAACCTAAACAAAACAAACCACAATGAAAACCATCCCATGTACTTTTTAACAGAGTGGCAGAATGAACTTATTATAAAACATCGAGTTCAAGGAATCTCTTTTGCATACATCTTACTTAAATTCAGCTTTTTCATGGAATCTGGTATTCCACCAGTTAAGTTGTTAAAGCTCAAGTCTCTGCAGGATCAATAAAATGAAAGCAAACGTTATCCTACATATTTGATATATAGTTGTGCTATGGTAAATTATTGCATAGCTGATTCTGTAAACACATAATCAAAATCATCAACACTTCCTATGCATGGCCTAAAGGCCCTAAACAATGAGCATTTATAGAGCTGATGAAACAAAATAGCCATGACAGAACTACAAATCCTTTACAAAAGAGGAAATGAAACTTACAGGTATTTTAACCTTGACCAATCACCAATGTACGGGAGGATTTCACCATTTATTGAGCAATTCCTTATCATCCTACACAAATCATTGAAGAAGTTGGTGTTTGGATTTATCCAATGCATACATATCGTTAAGAGTCACATACATAAATATTGTGACTTCATGATTCTGTTATGCCTATAGTCGTAATTAATATATATATATTTTTAAAAAAATTCTCAAACCTGAATCCCATATACAACTAGTCTTCACAGCAAGTAATAACTCATAAAAACAAAAAACTCAAGATCATATAAAGAAAAAGAGGCCTAAGAAAATATTTATGTAAAAGACCGGTTATAATCCAAATTCTACAACAATAACGCTCCTAGACAAATATAATTCTAAGTGTGTATGATTTTTTTTATTCAATGTGAAATTAATCTTTATACCACAATTTGAATTCATGCGATAGCTCATTGGCTTACTCCTCATCCATTGACCGATTAGGTTGTAAGGATGCAAATTAAGTACTATAGCAATGTTAAAGTTTGTCGTACTAAGGAAGTTTCAGACATTCTTTTTTCTTTTTTTTTTCTTTTTAATTACAAATCTCAAGTTAGTTATGCATGTGAGCTTTTGCCCTTAGTGTGAGCTTTAAAGAAAAGCAAAGGAAGAAAAAACTCACAAGTATCTTATTTTCTTCATATTTGCATTCTTTGGGAAAGGCAAACCGGAGCTATTTACATCACTAACAAACCTGGAAGAAAAACAATCCAGAATAAAAACATGCATTTATTTCAACCCGGTTAAATTAAATTATAGAGCACTTACAAGTATCGGAGATTTGACATGTTAAAAAGAGGTTCAAGAGGAAGCTCTCCTTCAAAATCATTTCCGGAGAGGGACCTGTGTTCAGTACACAAAAACACAAATTATTGAATGATATTCATCGATCATCGACAGTTTCTTAATCAAATGGTAGACATTCAGCATTGAGAAATCAGCTCAATCAACTAATAGTGCTTACATTCAAATGTGTATAATTATAGAAAGTATAAGTAATTTCTTACAGCCTATTGAGTTCAATCCAATCCGCAATGAAACTTGGTACTTGACCGGTCAAACGGTTCCCAGCTACGCTACTGCAGCCATAATTAGTTGCTTTCCTTGGAACAATAATTAAACAGATTGTTGGTTGAAAGAATATGATGAGTTGCACTTACAACCACTACAATCCCGTAAAGTTGGCATAATTTTCCGGCAGTTTTCCTCCCAAATTGTTGGAGCTCAACCCTCTACAACACCAAATCAAAAGGATTGTAATCCACCTTTTTTCTGTTTTATTTATCCTATTACAATCAAAAGTTGACATTATTATTCTTCTTTTTGAAACTTACAAATAACCAAGAGATCCCAATCTTCCAAGTTCTGGTGGAAGCTGACCAGTGAGTTCATTGAAGTCCAAGTACCTAATTAAATAAGAGATAATAACCAAACCAAACTCAATAAGTTAAAAGGAAATTCAAGGAGAATGAAAGAGCGAGCGAGTTTCTATACATATATACGAGATTAGAGAGGTTGCTCAATTCTTTAGGGATTTGACTTGATAACTTATTATACGACAAACTCCTGAAAACACCCACAAGAATACAAGCACAATACTTGCGTCAGCAATGGAAAAAGAATTTAATTCACATTATATAATACTGAAAAAATTGTGATTGGATGACACGTACAAATATTTGAGGGACGACAAATTCCCCAAAGATGAAGGTATGGAGCCATTGAGGAAATTTCTCGAGAGACGGCTACTCATGTATTAACATATAAGTTCATTATTACTCAAATAAGAACCAATAATTTAAATTTTATGAAGACAAAGTTCATTATTACTCAAACAAGAACCAATCATTTAAATTTTATGAAGACAAACTAAGAACTGAAATTAGTTATTATATATGATCCAAAAGCTAAGCAGCTCTTTGCTCATAACCAAATAGACAACCAAATAAGCATTAACACAGTTAAGCAATTAGCCAAACAAGGCTACTATCCTAATTACATAAAAGAAAAGAACCAAACACAACTCAGAAGTTAATTTTTGTGACCATTAACCATAGTTATCAGATCATTAACTATAGTTATAAAACCCGACCCGGGGTTGACCCAGCCAAAGGACGAGTCTCAGGATACACGGGTTGACTCGGGTTAACCCGAATTAACCCGGAAAAATTAAAAAAATATTTAAAATCTTAATATTTCATATGAAAATTTTTAAAAACAATCAATATGAATATAAGTTATACATGTTATAAATAATAAAGTTTAAAATATTATTTTAAAATATTTTTTATCCTACATTGAAAAAACATGACTTAATTTTTTCTTGTAAACATATAGTATATATATTAAAAGACTTCAAATTCTACATTGAAAAAATAAAGCATTTTTTAGTATTTATATACTAAAATTTGAAAACAGTTAATAACCAACTAAAACATATATATAAAAAAGGGTCTCTAATTAGAAAAAAAAACACTTTTGAAAAAAAAAAAAGAGGGTCTCAACTGGGTTTTGCCGAGTTTTTGCTCGTTCTGGTCTTTAATCTTACCCGGACCGGTTCAGCAACCGAGTCAATTAGGTCCCGGATCGACCAGCAAATCTGGTCCGGATTTAAAAACTATACCATTAACACCTTGCCATGAGCATTTATAAGTATCAAGACCCCAACCGGCTTGCCCTTATTTTCATTTCTAACAAAGCTAATTTTACTTGAAAATGTTTCCCTAAAAATTCTATTAAAAAATCATAACTTTTACAACTACAAGTATAATCTATCAATTGTCTATTCAGTAACTTCTTCTTTAATTTAATGAAGCAAATTTGAGTTCTTAACTCAAATTTTCACCATTATAATATAATTATGTAGTCCTAAACACTTTATTCTCCGAATGAAAATGAGATCTTAACTATTATTTTATGGAATATAATTTAAAAGGAGTGATTTTAGAAAATAAAAATGTTAGATTTGTATATATATATTCTGAAAATGCTTATTGAGACTATACTTTCATAGAATAACAGAAGTTACAAATTGTATGCTCTTTTCTTACCATTATATATTATTTTTTAAGAGAATAGCAATGGTATAAAATCAATATTAATAAAATACATATAAACACATATAAGAATAAGAGCACAAAACTTGCATCAGCAATGGAAAAGAAATTTATTTGACACTGAAGATGATACTTACATTAACTATATGATACTGAAGAGACAGTGATTGCATGATACTTACAGATATTGGAGGGACGACAAATTCTCCAAGGATGGAGGTATGGAGCCATTGAGGAAGTTTGTGGAGAGATCGCTATGCATATATATTACCATATAAGTTTATTATTACTCAAATAAGAACCAATAATATAAATTTTATGAAGACTAAGAACTGAAATTAGTTATTGTATATGATTCAAAAACTAAGCAGCTCTTAATTTGCACATAACTATGCAGACAACCATAAAAGAAGTTTTTGGAGAGATCGCTATGCATATTGAAAGTGGGAAGACATTCACCGTACAATATTAATGGAAATATAACAAAAGATTACAAAAATTAAATGATGAATCAATGCAGATTTCTTTGCTGGTGTTTTTGAGAGGGCACTTATTTTTTATTTGTTTTTTTACCTTTTCAAACACGCATCTAAATTATACTTGTAATGTATTTTTCCTCTTTAATGAAACAATATAAAAAAATTATCCTCGTATTTAATTTAACATATCTACATATATTACTATTAAATATTAAAAGATTATAAAATTATTTGGGATACTTATATATATATATATATATATATATATATATATATATATATATATATATATATATAATATGTGCCTTTTTAATTAACTATTGAGATTAATTATTTTAAATAAAGACTTTAATTTAATAATTAATGATCAACCCAAGGATTTATTTTTAATCATGTCTTGAGTTTTTTTTGTCGTTTATACAAAATCAACCCAAGGGTTGTACGACTTTAATTGTGTGGTTTTCCTGGGATGTTGCATTAACAATAGGCGAGTTGATTAATGCACAATGCCTATTTAATTTCTATAAACAAAATGTTATAATTGGATTCTATGTGTCCTTGACAATAGCCTTCCAATATACTATTCCGATTATTTAGTCCAACAGTTATCTAGTCAAACATAATCTAAGCATAGGAGTCGCCCATAATGACAATATTATTTTTAATTATAAACGTAAATATTTTAAGACATTAATATTATTTTTTAATTATTATATTAATTTATCATTTTAATTTTCTAATCTAGTTTGAATGTGTGTGAATAATTATTTACTTGTTTTATAATATATGTTTTGGATTCAATAAGTAAATTTGGGCTGTATCCATGCAATCCCACGTAGGCTCGTTAAAAATAAATAATGTTCTTTGTAACCATATCCATTAATATTATCTTTTAATTATAATATAATATTTTAAGACATTAATACTATTTTTAATTATAAATATTAATTTATCATTTTAATTATAAACATTCATCAAAGTGGAGATTAGGTCATTTTCAAGTCTTGGTCTAGAACCACTCTTTTAGTTTAGTTTTAAAATAAAAACATGTCACTTCAGATAATCTTTTAGCATATTAATTAAGATTTTCTAGTTGCTATGTGACACGTTTATATTAAAATATAATAAATAAAATAATTGTTATTTTTTCTATTATTTAATCATATCTTTATCTAAAATCTTTCAAAGACTAATCAAATGAGCAAACATGTTTTTCCTTATTATCAGTACTCAAGACTAACACTAGCTTAGTGAAATTATTTACTCTCTGATACTCCTTTCATTATAGAATTCTCTAACCATTAAATTATCTACCCGAACTTTTATATCGATTCTTTTATCTACGAAAAAAAAACCTTTTTTAAAACATCTCGCCAGGGCCAGACTTCTAGCTAGACAATAGCTTCCTCATATGTCATGTCCTCGTAAACTTAAATATGTCTTCCTGCAATAAAACTAGTTAAGAGACATTTAACACTAATATGCATATATTTAGGCTCTAATTAGAACTTAAAGTCTAAGAGTCAAATTTCAATATTTAAAAAGTTAATTTGATCAAATCAGAGGTTTAAGTAGAAGAAAAAAATTGAATTGAAGTTTTTTAAATTTAAATTAAAAATTCTAATCTGTAAGGTTTAGCATAAACGACGTGTCGTTCAACTACTATGCATCCTTTTCTTTAATAATTTTTGTTGATCGAATAGATATTTTAAATGAATGAATATAGTGGCAGTAACTATATTCTTCAATAATATAGTTGGTCGAGTAGGCATTTTGTTGTCCAAACTGCTGTAGTAGTAGTATATGATCATGGTACTGGATCACTTACAGACGGGTGAGTGAACTCAAGTTCCCCAAGGTGAGAGGGATGCTACCATGAAGTTGATTCTTGGACAAATCACTGTTATGGTAATAGGATAGTTATCAATGAATTGAAGTCAGCATAATTACTTCGAATTATTATCATCATGTCATATGATACTCACATTGCTTTTAGGTAAACGAGACTAGCCAAGGCTTCAGCATTTATTTCTCCAGTTAAGTCCTGGTCTGGGAGCGTTCTACCACCCAAAAATGGCGTTAACATAGAAACCATAGCAACCAGTGAGTTTTAAAGAGGATGTATTGCCTTACAAAAATAAAAGAAAATTGGATGAAGTTGACGAGGAACTTACAGGCGGGTGACATGACAAACTGTTCTGTTCTCATCAGTGCAATCGCATTTGATGTATTCAAAATTAGAGGAACAAGCCGAGCGTGCGATATTTGGATGAAAACCCCACTCTAACTTTTTCAACAAGTCATCCAAAGCCTTTGCTGCCAAACGTTTTCAACAATGAAACATCATTTTTTAGCAAAATTCAAACAGGGTAGTATGCATTAATTAGGTTGTTATTAAAAATCTCATTAATGATGTAAATTGAACTAATGCAAATTGAACTGTCAACAACAAGCATGAAATCGTGTGTACCTTCATCTTCAGGCAATTAAGGCATGTCATATAAATTTGTTGCTTTACAGACTACAAAGCCAAATTGACAAAGAAGAAGAACGGCAAGAGAGGAAACAAGCTTAGGAAAGAGCTTAAGATAAAGCTTAGCCATTACTATAGTTTGCAATGCGACATGCATGAAATCTACACAAAAAAGCCCTCTTTTTTCATAACTTATTATTAATTGGGTCATCTGAAAGAGAAGAGGATCTGCTTGGATAGGGAGAAGATATTGAAGGAAAAGCTCATATTTAACAGATAAACAAATTTTCTTCCTTCTTTTGTATATAGGAGGAAAAGGATATATATGTAGATGGAAAAGTATATCGTGCGTGTGTACCTTCATCTGCAGGCAACGTTGGTTGACAGGCTACATAGCCAAATTGACAAAGAGAAGAAGAGAACGGCAAGAGAGGAAACAAGCTTAGGAAAGAGCTTAGCCATTACTACTTTAGCTTGCAATGCGCTTCCCTTGAGACGACATGCATTCTTTATAAAGATATTGTTTTACCGTTCAAACAGTTATTAACTCTGAATCAATTACCTCACATTACCAAATTGTCCCTGTCCAAATATCAAAATACCCGAGAAAAGTAACTTGCAATACATTCTTTTTACATTGATTTTTGGAACCAAGATTGATACATAATTAATTCTAGGGTTGCCGGAAAATTTTGGTTGTTTTGTCTGAATTATGTGCTATAAAGAATTAAAAAAAACCCGATATTTTTTGCTTAAAAATTCAGATGTTTTTTAATTAAAAGAAACTTTATGAAGTGAAAGGTAATTATTCATATTGTTCATTCATAAACTGGATAAATAAAATGGATTGATGAAAAAATATTTTGTTTATCAAAATAAAACAATGTTGTTTTAACTAAAATAAGTTGAAAACTGGGATATCTCGCAAATTAATTTCATAATTTAAACTATTTTTCGAGTTAGTTTCTGATTTTAAATTAATAACAACAATCATTACACACCTACACACTCGGAAAAAATAAATTTTAACTGATGACTCAACTTTTAAGTAGTAAAATAAAAGAATTATAACTTAAATTTGAATGAGAATTTTATATAAAAAACTCTTCTATGCCCAGCTAACGGCTCTGCTGAATGATTGAACCCATGGAATCTAAACATTGAGAGTAATAATGCATCTTTAAAATTTATGGTCAAGTCTTTGTTTATATCAGCATCTTTCGTCAATCTTTTGCATCTAAAAAAGCCAAAAGCTGATAGCTTCCCCTCCATTTCTTGGGTCTAATCGGAAAGTGAACTTTGAGAAGAAATAAAGCATCTTTAAAATTTATGGTCGAGTCTTTGTTTATGTTAAGCATCTTTTGTTACCATTGTCAAGTAATAATAATAACCACGTCAGTCCAGGTAAAGAGCATTATGTAATGCTGCTTTGAAAACAAAAATTGAATGTTATTTTCAGGATATAAATTTCATTGGATCTACTTTCGTATAAAAAACAAACAAACAAAGGACTTTATTTCATGTGGATATAAATTTCAGCCAAATATTATAGCCTTCTGCGCTTGTAGTAAGAGCTCAACCATTCTGTATTCAGAATATATTATTTATGCTATTCTCACATGAAAAGTCTTGGCTGTGAAATTCTTGAAAGGAGAACAATACACAGTTATCTTCTAAGTACTTACTTTTATCAAAGTAGAAAACGTGCAATAAACACGTTTTATTTTCAACAAATAAAAGTGATCTCAAATTACATTACGTAGGTCACACAAGAAATCGAAATTTCTGTAAGTTCCTACTGCCCCAAAGTCCTCGCCGGATTCACTGAAACCATCACGTGATGGCCTGCCTTTGTCAAATAGATTATAACTAGTTACATGACCCGCGCGATGCCGCGAATTAATTTTTTTGTATAAAAAAACTAAAATTTAAAAGTATTAAGTCTTTCTGTAAAGCTATATCTAAGAGTCTTGGGTTTGGCTGCAACGCCTAACCTAAAAGTAATATTATAATATTAATAATAACATTAAACTTGCATGACCTAAGTTTAAGTGAGTTTGGCTGCAACACCAGACCTAATAGCTTTGGATGTGGGTCTAGCTGCAATGTCGTGTCATAAAAGTATGATAATTAAATAGATTAATGAAAACAAAAAAAACAAAAAAAAACCAACATGAAGAAAAAAACTAATGAAGAAAAAGAAAAAAATATGAATTAACTGGATTAACCCTTCAAACCAAGGTAACCCGTCAAATCTGGCATTCGCGTCATGAAAGTTTAATAACTAAATAGAAAAAAAAAAATTGACGGGTTAACTTGGTTAAACTGTCAAACCAGGTTAACTCGTCAAGCCCAGAATACGTGTCATGAAAATATGATAATTAAAAATAAAGAAATTTAACATTAACAAACTAAACTAAATGAAAAAAATTAATTAAAAAGAAAAAAAGCAAAAAAAAAAAATTTTGGGTTAACCCATCAAACCAGGTTAACCCGTTAAACTCGGGATCCGTGTCATGAAAATCTGATAACTAAATAAAAAAATTAACATTAACAAACTAAATTAAAAAAAACTATTAAAAGAAAAAAACACAAGAAAAAAGAAAAAAAAACCATAAAGGCATAAAAAAACAAAAAAATAATAAAAAAATAAAAAGGAAACAAAAGACAGCTCAGAGTATTTTAGTATATGTTATTATTATTATATTATTATAAGTATAATTATAATATATAAGTTATATAATTATAATTATAATATATAAGTACAGGCGTGGGAAAGCTACAGTACTTTCCTCACGTCTTTTAGAGTATTGTTAATTATTGATGATATATTCAGGTTTGTTATATAGGAAAAATCAGGAAAATTGGGAGACAAGGATTCCTTGTTTTTTATCAGGGTATAGACGGAATGGGAGTCACCACCTAATATTTTAGTCACTAGGAACCCTAACTAGTCTCAGAGATCGGGTACGGGGACTAGTTGCGTAAATGGAAGATATTAACACCCCAATTACGTCCTATTTAAGGTAACCTGCATTGTTTGATTATTTGATAAAATCTAAGATATTGTCGTGTTTTCTATTTGTTGATTTGTCTAAGGTTTTAGAGAAAAATCCTCCTAGATAAAGAGGTTCTTATCTTATCGAGTAAAACCTAACCGTTCTAACGTCAATAAAAAGAGTTATTTTTTTAATATCAGAAAGATATTTTACGTATAAATTCGTAATCCCAGACTAAAGAAAACAAAATATGTTTTGGGTATTTTTGAAATATTGGCAAATCCTACTAACTTTGGTGTGATAATCTAGGCGCTACTTACTTATCTGCAAATCCTATGTTTCATGCTTGCTCTAAACATGTTGAGGTTGATTATCGTTTTGTCTGATATAGGGTTGCGAAGAAAGATATTCAAATTCATTTTATCCCCTCTCACGATCAACTTGCAAATGTTCTTACTAAGACGTTTCTTACTGCTCCATTTACTACCTTTCGATTCAAGATTCAGTCGATCCTCAACTCTCAGCTTGAAGGGGCATATTATAGAATGTACCTATATAAAAAATATTATAGTCATACTTGTGTTGTATCACCACTATTACTATTGTATATTGCCCTACATATATAAATAGAAAAGGTTCGCTAACCAATAGATTAAGCCTCCTAATTATTCTCAACTATACACATCTTTAGTTATGTGTAATTTTATATTTGTGGTTTGTTATGTTATTATAAATTGTCTTTTTATTCATAAATCAACCTAGGATAAAAAGATCATTTGTTGGGTTTTATTAATTGGATGTTGCGTATCACTTGAACTTAATTTTTCATATTCATGCAATTTAATTTTGATGGCACCATTTCTCAAAGAATGAGATTTACTTTTATTTGTGTCTTGTATTTTTTGGTTGTTTATACAAAATTAACCTAAGGATTGGAAGACTTTAATTTTGTGCTTTCCCTTGAATGTTGCATTAAGGATAGTCGAGTTAATTAATACTTATTTTCTATATACAAAATTTCATTTTCATATTGTGCTATAATTTGGATTTGTGAGTTTAGAAATTCCCTCAGCAATACCCTTCCAAAATACTATTCTAGTTATCTAATCAACCATAATCTAACCAGGAAAATCACGACAACATTGTTTTTAATTATAAATGTAAATATTTTAAAATATTAATTATTTTTTTAATTATAATTATTATTTATAAATATTTATTCATCATTTGAATTCTCTATGTCTAGTTTGAATGTGTGTGAATGATTGTTTACTTGTTTTAAGATATATTTTCTTAATACGGTAAGTGAATTTGGGATAAATCGTATGTAGACCTATTTTTCATATTCATTTCAATCTATATTATCACATTGAGGATTAGACCATTTTCAAACCACTCTCTTAGTTTAGTTTTAAGACAAAAACATATCACTTTAGACAATCTTTTAGCATAACAAATGTTTTTAATTTTTAGAACAAGTAACAAAGCAATTTACATTAAAGTAGGAAGTATATAGTAATTTTTATTTTTTTTTATTATAGAATACCCTTAATAATAATATCTGGAAAACTAATTAGGATTTCCTTAATTGCCAGGAAGCTAAATGACATACCACTGAGATGTCATTTTCAATAGAGGTAATCTATTTGCAAGACATCAGCATGCTTAGGTAAGCTAAGTGACGCGATATCGTTTAGTTGTGGGCATGGGGACAGCTTGTCGAATATTAAAAGAATCCTTAGGTGATTTGTGCTCCTGTCAGAAAGTTTACTTCACAGAAGGTTCTGAGATGTCAAGCCGGGATCCCTACCTGTGATATCTAGGCCTACCAGTAGGGGCCACTTCAAGACTCCTTACGACATGGAAACCAGCGCTGGATAAAACCAAAAATGATGTGATTTTAGGAAAACAAGATTATTTAGTGGAATATCTAGGCCTACCAGTAGGGGCCAATTATTTAATGGAATATAATTTAAAAGATGCGATTTTAGGAAAACAAAATGTTAGATTTGTAAATGTATATTCTGACTATGCACGCTAGCTGACAACTCAAGTAGCTATGCATCTGGGACTCAATAATTGCATCCCCAAAGGATATATATATATATAGTCGAAGCTAAATAACTACAGCCCAAAGACCGAATATCCGAGGCAGAAGCTAAATGTATCAATTATAGGGATTCTTGAATCGAGTACATAGAATATCTTATTTTTGTTAGTTTTATTTTAAAAATTATAGTATATTTAAAATAAAGAATATTTTTGGACAAATGACTGCAACAAAATAAACAGCAGTAGTTGTAAATAACCATGGTACTGGATCACTTACAGAGAGTAGAGTGAAGGCAAGCTCCCCATGGTGACGTCAGGGATGCTACCATAAAGTTGATTGTTATCCATTAGTTGAGGTCAGCATAATTGCTACGAATTATCATCATCACATGTCATATGGCTTCAGCGTGGATTTGTCCGTCTAATTCGCGGTTTGAGAGTTCTCTACCACCCAAAAAAGGCGTTAACATAGAAACCAGTGAGTTTTAGAGAGGACGCATTGCCTTGCAAAAATAAAAGAGAATTGGATGAAGTTGATGAGGAACTTACAGGCTGGTGACGTGACATACGGTGTTGTTCTCATAAGTGCAATTGCATTTGACTTCATCGGTAGGACGGTAAAAAAAAACAAAAACAAGGTTTTTTATATCAATTTATCATTCATTATCATTTATTTTTATCAAGTTAAAGTTTTACCTTAAAGATTTTTGTTAAAAATAATTATAAACAAAGCTTGAACCCTAAATATAAATGGGTCTCACTTTTAATGTATTCTCAAATATACTTATTAACCATTTAAAAAAAATTTCTAATAATGTCTCACATGAATGAAACTTGAAGATTCATAGAAAGATAATTATTTAGCTTTGAATCTCCTTAATAAAATACTATCAGATTTACTCGATTAATTAATGAGTATATTATCTTTAACTATTTAACTTTTAATGTAATGAAAGACAATAATATTTATATAGTTTTCACTACAAGATTTCACAGTTACACTGACGGATTACTTCCGTCAGCTTTACCTTCGTCGGTGATTCCCTATTCCGTCGCTATTTCGGTCGGAAAAACAAAATAACCATTTGCCGATGGTTTTACAGACGGAATTTGTGCGCCAAAAAAAAAAAGATTCCCGCTTGAACTATACCGATGGAATAAAAATCTGTAGGTGATATTGCAATTTACCGACGGACACAATCCGTCTGTAACTACGTCGGTGAGAGTATAAAATACCGACCGAATATGTCCGTCTGTAAATTCATCGGTACTAGTGGAAGCTACTGTTAAATGCCGACGGATTAATTCCGTCGGTAAGTCTGTCGGTGAGTGTTTAAAATACCGACCGAATTCATCCGTCAGGAAAATCCATGGTAATGTTTTTTTCTTAATTTGTTTTTAAAAAATTATTTAGAATATATAATATAAAACTATATAAATTAATTGTAATACAAACCAATTATGCAAATAAAATTTATATTAAACATAAAAAAAAAAAACAAAGTTAAATAATATTCATTACAAACTGAATATGTTTCAAGAAAAATATTAAATGAAGTTTTAAAGGTAAATAATGTTGATTACAAATTAATATAAAGGTGGAGCTGGAGGAGGAGGAGGAGATCCTGGCGGAGGCTGGTGGTTATACGGCCAAAAAAGATTAGGCGCACATGTTCCGCTATTTGACAAGTTCATAATCATTTCGTGAAGCTGTTCATAAGCCGCTTTTTGTTGTTCATGAGCCGCTTCATACTCCGCTTTTTGTTGTGCTTGAGACGATTTGAGTTGCTCAGACTCCGCTCTTTGTTCCGCTCTTTGTTGTGCATGAGACGCTTTGAGTTGTGCGTACTCCGCTTTTAGGTTATCGTATTTCTCGGTGAGGCCACGAACTCCTTAGATTGGGAGCTCAATATTGATTGGGAGCTCCCAACGGTTGAAACACTACGGGTCGACCGCAAGTTGTCGGCCGTAGTGTTGGAGAGCCCGTAAACCTGATTTTTATCGGGTCCACCTAACGAGCCAACCTCCATCCACAAATCCGGATCGAATTCCGGATGGGTCAAAGTATCATCCCCGTATCTCTCCCTCAACGATTATTATAGGTCTCCTGAAAATAAAAATAAAAGTAATCATCATATTCAATACAATAAACATAATAACTTACAAAATAAAATGGTTGAACAAACATACCATGAAATGCTGCGCACGGTTATCAACGAACTATTGCGCCCCCTTCTGGCGGTCTTTGCGTCTCCACAAACAGCTCCATCGGGCTCGGCTCACGTCCAAGAGACGCAGCCTATAATGAAAAAAGATATATTAACAACAACTGAATTTAACGATATATTTCATTTAAATTAATCTTACCATCCGTTTCGCATGTGCAGCAAACAGAATGGAGCCGCCAGTGTGCGTTGTCACCCCGCCATGAATTGGCCGATTCCGGTTGCCAGCACCGGACTGTGAGCGTCGTGTGAACCACTCAGACGTCACGTGCTCAAGATAGTGCAGCCATATATCTTCCGGGATGTATATCGGTTTGAAATCCCTCCAAACCGCAACATCGTTCCAGCCTTGGAAACCCCTATCCCTCGCGGTTTTTTTGCCTTTTTTGTGCTTCATACCAAAAATCACGCAACCTACTTCACGCAACCAAAAATTACATTTCGAAACATAAATTTTTGTCTAAAAAAAATCTTGTATTGTTTTCGATCTTACCTAGTTGCCGCGTGATTTTCACACACCCTCTCACAACAGTGTTATGCTCACTGTCCCAGCAGAATTTGTGTTGTGTATAAATAAACAAGTTTAAATAAAAACAATAATTTATTTACAATTATATTAATAATTTATTAGAAATAAGCTGAAAATTATAAATTAACACCAACCTGAAATCTGCCAAACCATGCATTGATTTGAGGCATCCATTCAGGATGCTTGGATATCTGACTCCATTGAAACAATGGAATCTCCATCGACGATTTAAACGTCGATGATATTACTCGGCTTCAATGTTTGTGAACCTGAAAATAAATGAAATAAATTCAATAGTGATTACTTCATAAATTATGTTGTAATTTTTAAAAAAAAAAAACCTTAACAAACTTACATTGAAAGGTCGTCCTTCCACTGTGCCTCGTACTTGTGGCTAAATTGATTCCGCTGCGAAGGCATGCCGCCTCTGCGCTGTGAAGTACCGCTGGAAGAGGCAGCATCGGTTGACGGCGCAGGTGGTGTAGGTGCCTCTTCTTGAGCGGCACCTAAGGAAATATCATCCTCGCTGCTAGATGAACTAGCTGCGACCTCACTTGAGCGACCAGCTCTGGTTTTGTTCTACGCATCTACACAATTTGATACAAATAATTATATAATTAAATTAAATGTAAAAAAAAAATTCGACAGCACCTCCCCTATACCGGATATACCCAAATCCACAAACCTGCACATATTAACAATAGCCACAACCAATTTACCCAATCTATACTAATTATTCCAACATATTCAATTACTAATCCTAAAGTAAATTCAACATTAAGAATTACAATTCAAGTAATTATTCAATAATTATGCCAACACAACAAAACAATAAATTAAAAAAAAAACTCTAGAATAACAATCAAAATAAATGGAAAAAATTAGACACAAAGCATGTAATAATAGAGTAAAACTAATAATTATTCCAACATATTCAATTACTAATTCTAAGGTAAATTCAACATTAACAATTACAATTCAACAAATTATTCAATAATTATGCCAATACAACAAAACAATAAATTAAAAAAAAAACTCTAGAATAACAATCAAAATAAATGGAAAAAATTAAACACAAATCATGCAATAATAGAGTAAAACTAATAATTATTCCAACATATTCAATTACTAATTCTAAGGTAAATTCAACATTAACAATTACAATTCAACAAATTATTCAATAATTATGCCAATACAACAAAACAATAAATTAAAAAAAACTCTAGAATAACAATCAAAATAAATGGAAAAAATTAAACACAAATCATGCAATAATAAAGTAAAATTAATAATTATTCCAACATATTCAATTACTAATTCTATGGTAAATTCAACATTAACAATAAATATTCAACAAATTAACTAATAATAATTATGCCAATACAACAATAAAAAATATTCAATAAATTCAAAAAAAAAAACTATAGACTTTAGCAATGAATTATGCAAAAAAAAACTATAGATTTTATCTACATTACAAAAAATACACCAAAACAAAAAAAATAACCAAAAAAATAGCAAAAAAAAACTATTAAAGTAAAATGAAATAGAGGAAACACTAACCTTTTAAACTGATGAAGATCATGAAGAAAACTTGCTAGAGATTGGAGGTGAAAGCTTTGAAGAATGGAGAGGAAAAAAATCAAAATCTTAAGGTGAGAAACGAAGGAGAAGAAAAAATGAACTGAAGGGGCAGTCACTTGAACTTATATGGCAGTTTTACCGACGGATTCACCGACGGCTATAAAATTAATTATTATTTTAATTTAGTCCGTCGGTGATGTGTTAAAAATCCGTCGGTAAATTTTGAATTTCGCACCAAAATTTTTAATGACCCTCCATATTTTTCGTGGTCCGTCGGTAATTCCGTTGGCAAGATGACGCGGTAAGAGGCGCATTTAATGCACAACCCTTTGAAAATCACGCGGTCCGTCAGGAATTTTGTCGGTAAAATTGACTGCCGACAACGTACCGACGGACTTAAGGCCGTCGGTATGGCCGTCGGTGAGGTGGTGGCATTTCAAGTAATTATTTTCGAACTCTCTGTGAAATGCCGACGGACTTAAGGCCATCGGTGTGCTCGTCGATGATGTGGTGGCATTTCAAGTAATTATTTTCGAACTCTCTGTGAAATGCCGACGGACTTACGTCCGTCGGTGTGGCCGTCGGTGATGTGGTGGCATTTCAAGTAATTATTTTCGAACTCTCTGTGAAATGCCGACGGACTTTAGTCCGTCGGTGATGTGGTGGCATTTCAAGTAATTATGTTCGAACTCTCTGTGAAATGCCGACGGACTTAAAGCCGTCGGTGATGTGGTGGCATTTCAAGTAATTATTTCGTGTTACAAAATATATCATCCATGATCAATAATTATTTCAAGTAGTTATTTCGTAATTATTTCAACCAATTATTTCAAGTAATAAATATTTTGTGTTTCAAAATATATCATCCATAATCTAAATTACATGAAAAAAAGGGTTTTACATAGGGCTTCATTTTGGTAGTTAGTCAGAATTTTCTTCTTCTGCGTCATCAATTGAATTATCATCACCTTCATCGCAATCTTCAATATGAATATCATCTTCTTCATCGATATTTGCTTGTCCGCTAGAGCTCAAAACAAAATTCAACTCCTCTGCGTCAACATCAATAAGACTATCATCGAAAACACAAAATTTGAATTTTCTTCCAATTCAATCGAAGGAGCAACTCGATATGGTTCAACCACCTCACTAACTTGAAAGACTTCATCTCGCACACTTGTGTCTTCGTTCTCATCCTGAACAACCTCGACACGACCTCGGGGTTTCGTTTTTAAAACGGACAACCAACATCTTGATCGATCCTTTCTAAATGAAGGGGTGTATGTGTAATAAACTTGTTGACATTGCTTTGCGAAAACAAAGACATCGTTTATGTTGCGGAGTCTAGCTTTTGAGTTGATTTCGACCAGACCATAGTGCGGATCAACTCTGATTCCTCTATCAGTCGTGTCATAACAATAGCATTTGAATAAAAACACATATTCTGCTCGTTATGATATTGCAGCTTGACGACCTCTTCTAATCTACCATAGTAGTCAACTTCTAACTCACTACTAGTGGATCCCTTAACATAAACATCGCTGTTGTATGTCTTTCTTCCTTGCCCGTATTCTTCAGTATGGAAAACATATCCATTGACAAAATACCCGTTGTAGCACTTACATTTTCTTTCAGGCCCCAGGCTTAGTGAAGACAATGATTTAGGTGCACTCCTTCCCATTTGATAAACCTTGTATGTAATGTACATCAATAAACCGTAAATGAACGAGAATCTCGTAATGACATGCATACGTACAATAATTTTGCAAGTTAGAATGAGTTTATGATAGTGCTTACATGTGTTCTGAACCACGTGGCAAACTGCTCATCTTGTAATTGAAAGATCTGGGATTCGGTCAGCTGTGAGTTATTGGAGAGCAAATATTGACGATGTTGCCTGCAAGTGATAATGAGTGTATGATATTACAATATATAATTAACAGTATATTACTAACAAAGTTTAATTAGTATAAACTTACTGAATAAAAGGTCTCAGCTCATCACAGTTAAATAGAACATAGTTGTGTGCTTGTTTGAACTCTATTTCCGACAAATATCTTCCTCTTACGGCATTTTTAGGTGTGGGTCGTCCAGTATTGGAGAATATTGACAAGTTCCCACTGGAAGGCACTTCACTCATCATCATGCCGTGGAACGCGATTGATTCTCGTTCTCAAATGAGGTTCGAAATAGTACGAGATAAATGTTGAGATCTCCTCAACAATATAGGCCTCACATATCGAAGCCTCAACATGCGCCTTGTTCTTAACCTTTTTCTTGAGATTAAACAAGTACCTGCATTGAAATATTAATCAAGTATTTTCAATTAAGAAAAACATAAAATACTTTTATATATGAATTACATTGCAACTGTAATATCTAACCGTT